>JAKOGI010002085.1:75000-145005 GCA_029747015.1 Carnegiea gigantea
AAATTAAGCAATAACAACATTATTTTTTCTTCTTCATTCTCTAAAAATAATATTGTACACAACTTTTAAGTGAAAAAATATTAAAAATGGGCATAAAATTGTATGAAATAACTATATAATCTTTTTAAAAAAAGTTAATTTAAAAGAAGACAAATATTAAAGATGTGCAAGTCATGCCATTATGTACTTAGCTAAACAAATATTTAATTATTTTTTAAATTAATTAATTTGTAATAATTTAAAATTTTCAGGTTATAACTGCAAGATAATATCTTGTGCTTCTTTTGTTCAATTTTATTTAGTTTTCATTCTAGCTAGTCTTGAACTATGATACTAGTGGTAGGAAAATAACTAGCCACATTCATATTGGGATCAGGCCATTAGTAAAGTTTTACCTGATTGGACATCGGTAGGTTAGTTAATAAAAATATTAAATTATTAAATAGGTTATTAGTGGTCAAACTGCTAAAACCCATTAAAATACTCTAGACGGGTTGCTTCATAAATAGTCGATTCGCTATTGACCTTCTTTCAATGTACGGGTCGATCTACCCAAAACTAAGCGGGGCTTGATTTTTTGTCCGCCTATACACGATGTTCATATATTATATTAAAAAGTTTGAATATTTTTAATATTCTTTTGAGAAATTACAGTTATAATGCTTTTTCACTAAATACTGACAATTTTGAGTAATAAATATGCAGAATTTTTGATTTTGAAAAAAGAAAAATAACTCACAGAAAAGGCGCTCTAAACCCATTGGGTTGATCCGAAATCCGTAAAACCGAAATACACATGCCCATATTTTATCCGAACCCGAAATATACTCGACCCGTATTTTACCCGAACCCGAATACACCCGACCCGTATTTAACCCGCCCGCCCGAATTGGCAAGTCTAATTGTACATGACTCGTTTGAATTCTGTATGGGATATCGAGGATAAGATTGATCAGATTAAGATGTCATTTTGTATCCGTTTATATAGCTGGTAAATACTAGAATTTCATACTTGATAATTACTTTATACTGTTGAAAATAAGGTGATTTTAAATCACATTTCACATTGACTGCAAGACTTTTCATAGGTACCCAGCAAAACTGTGGATGTATCTTGGCAAGCAGAATAAAGACTGAGATAAAATACAGGATTATGGTTTGGCTAAAGAAGAAACTACAGGAGGAAGGTAGGATATGGATGGAGCAAATTATTTCTTGATATTTACTTCAATGCAAGTTTTAGAACCCTTTGAAGCGGAGCCTTGGAGCAATGGTAATGTTGTCTCCGTGTGACCAAAAGACCACGGGTTCGAACCGTGGAATCAGCCAGTGACAAAGTCAGGTTAGACTGCCTATAATTTACCCTTTGGTGTGCGGCCCTTCCCTGGACCCTGTGTGAATGTGGGATGCTTGTGCACTTGGCTACCCAAGTTTTAGAACCCTTTCTAATTAAAAGGTGGGTCATAATTGCAATTGAAAGTAGAGTTGATTTCAATAGCATTGGATATTTTTAGTTTGGTAATTGATGAAACATTATATTTTCCTTTCTTATTAAAAAAAAAAATTATACGTATTAGCTTATGTCAGAATCAAACAAGACACTATTGAGAAGTGTCTTGCTAATTTCAAATAACCCCCCCATATAATTAGATGCTGCAAGATGTTTTTAAATATCTTCAATTTAAAATACTGTGATTTATTATTTAAAATCATCAAATATATATATATATATATATATATATATATATATATATATATATGTGTGTGTGTGTGTGTGTGTGTGTGTGTGTGTGTATGTATAAGTATCCAAAAAATAAAATATGTCACACACTAGATAACAAATTTAAATGAAGTATTTGAATTAATTATTTAAATAGCTTCATTTATTTGATTAAATTTTGGACTAGTGTATACTACCAAGTGATCAAGCTATAAAAGGTTCTCATCAATGATAAGTAACTAAGATTTATGTCCTCCTAAATTATTTTTTTTAAAATCCCAAATTACAAACTAGATCCTCCAAAGCAAAATTAGAAAGCATGCTATACAAATGATACAAGATTGTCATACTCAAAATTAAATATACAGTGCGAACTTTAAGATTCTTGCAAAGGTGGTTGCTTGTATCTAAGATGCAAGTCATTGGAAAGTTTACCGGATGTTGTTATTGTGACTACTTATAAGTACTATGAATACTAAGTTACACATTGTTGGGGCAAAATCTAATCAGGTGTATTCAACTATCAGTTCAGACGTTTAGCTGAGATCATTTTTTAATATGGTATCAAAGTCTTTCTAAGTAACATATCTTGGATTAGATACTTTACAATATGAAGAGGCATGTTAAAATATAAAACTAATTCTTAAGCTTAAATTTTCAACTAGGATGATTCATTATTGGTCGCGTTGCCATAAGGTGCTGCAATATATTAATAGCTTAGCATGGACATTCCTCGGATAAACCAGTCCTTTGCTTGGTAACCTTAAAATCTCCGCCAACTTTATGGCAAAGATTACAAACCTGTTTTCTTCGTGTTTCCCTTTTTAATATAATTTTTATTGTAACTAGTAGATGATTTTGAGTTTTTGTTGATACTAAATATACATATAAAATAATAGATCATCTAAAAAATATATGTACAAAATAATAAACCATCTAACTTTTAAATTTTGAGGTTTTTTATTAGGTGCGTAGTATAAAATATATGAAATTGTTAAATTATGATGTTTTGTCTTAATTTCAATCATCAATCTAATTACAATGAGTAAATGATCTAGGGAAGCACCGTATTTATGACACTTGCGAGTTGTAAATGCTTTAATTGTATTTAATAAAATTGCCATTTTTTCTGACAACTCTCTCAACTTAAGTAAATAACTATATATATATATATATATATATATATATATATGATCATCAGTACTGGAGATCATAACAAAATTGATAGGGCGGAGGGGGAGAGATTCACACACGAAAGAATACAAAAAGCTACATACGGATTTGATCAAAACTAGGAGACATCTTGACAGCAGTATCAATGGCATTTTAAATCGATATGTCTGGTATTGACCATTTTGGCTCACGGTTCTCACAATTCTCTTACAATTCTCTCATAATAAATTCTCACCGTTCTCCAATATAAACTCAAGAAAAGCACCACAATGGTAGCTTTAACCTAACAGTAAATAACCATGTAGTGTATAAAGTTTCAGATGACCAATTGAACAAGGCTATTAGCAGATATCAACAATATATGCGTGTCACATACAACATGGCAGATTATTTGCTTCTAGCAGGATTTGGGGGTGAGTGGAGAGCTCACACAGCATAGTGAAATAGAACTAAGAAAGTCCAATAGTTTAAGAATACTTAGTTTTGTAGTTGGTTAGTTAACTGCATAAGAATTAACAAGTCAGCTACTTTCAACCCTCAGCTCATGTGAGTTGTGGCTGTGACACTTGTGAGCTGTGGATGTCTTTACCCCATTTTCTGTGCCCTGTATATGCATATAAATCAACTCTTAAACTCTAAATTTTCAATAGGTAATAAATACAATATAGAAAATTTGACAAAGAAAATCGGCAATTACATATAAAACTATATAGAGGGAACAATATCTAGTCATGATGAAGCTAACAAATTATGTATTGAAGCTATTACTGTAAATTACATTAAGAAGATATATACTTTACCCTTTGAATGTGACTTTGTTGGTAATCTATAGGTGGTATTATGTGGTATACATAGGATTTGTGATTTTTATCATATCATATATCTTTAATATTTCAAATTATATTTAAATAAAATTGACCAAATATCTCTAATATTTCATACTTATCTTGAAAAAAATGGGCAAAAAGCATTAGCCAATCTAATGGTGTATTGGAAAAATTAATTTGTACATGGGTATCTATAACTGTGCCTTTGCCAACCTTCTTTATTTGCTGGCTTGGAGCACAAGTTACCTAATGTTATGAGAGAGCTCTGCCGGTCTTCCCCACTTATGAGTTACAGGAGCTTTACTCTGATAAAAGAGGCCCGAAGACAAAAAAAGCAATCAAAATTTGCGAAAAACTATCCATCGCCCCAAACTTTCAGTATAGTTATTTTCAATTATTTATACTCAAATTTGTACTTATGACAAAATCCAATCATCCAATTTTAAATTTTACTTCATATATAATTGTGTTATTCAGATGATGAAAAATTGAATGCAACCCAAACTCACTCTAGCCATTATTTGATTTGTCTACAATCCAAATGCTTTGAAGTTTGAAGTGTCACATAATTATAAGGTCCATATACAAACATCACAAGATCAAATACAACATACACATACATTCTTCAAAAGACAAGACTAAGGATCAACAAGCAAGCCATCCTCAAATTACATATATATAGGAACAGTCTTCAACACAAGCTCATACGATTTCATACGGGATTGTAGAAACATAATATTATGCATGTACGTACGCTTGTAAGTATATGTATGTATACTGAGCACAACTAGCTAGACTTGCTTAAAAAGGGAGGCGGCTTCTTCAAGCCCAAGGCGAGGAGGAAAACTTCAAAGTACTTCAAAACATAGGAAGCTCTGAAGAGTGCTAGCTTCAGATCATTCCATGGTGGATACCGGAACCAGAAATCGAGGGAAATTGGTCTTCTTGCCACTGGCTTCTCATGGCTGAATGTATCGAACGAGAACTTCCCATGGTATCTCCCAAATCCGCTCTCTCCTACTCCTCCGAATGGGATCATGTCTGCCAGATACTGCATTTCCATTTCATACATATGGGAACAGTACTGTAAACTGTTAATTATGTGGGACTTGATGCCTTCGGGAAGATGGTGCCTAGGATTGTAATAACATTTTATATATTCATTAAGCAGTTCTAAAGCATTGCTATATAGCTCGGATTATCCTGTTGTAGTACTGAATGTCGGTCATTCGCTCATATGTACACTTCTCAACACATCTCAAATGAAAAACATGCAACACTAACACAGTTGTTTGATCGTACGTATAGATATATACCTGAACAATGGTATCGTTGGCCACCAAGGCCCCAGATGAAGTCTCCGCGGCCAATCTTTGCATGAGTTTATCACCGGTGGTGAAGCAATATATGGTGAGTGGCTTAGGCCTTGAGTTTACGAATTCGATACTGTCTTCTATATTCTCCAACTGTGATAGCAAAAGCATTATGATTAGAAGGTTAAAATGTGGTGAGTATTATTATCTTGTATTTTTAATTGAAACATACGTCTTGGAAGGTAATTAAGCTCTTTAATTACCGTAATTATTGGAAGCAAAGGGCCAAATATTTCATCTTTCATGATGGCAGAATCAATTGGAGGATCCAATAGAATTGTTGGCTCAATGTACCTGCATAACAAGTTAAACATTTGCTCTCACTTTATGTTTTCTACTGACTAACTAGACATGGAAAATAGGTTGTTCTAATCGAATGTAGATTACGACAAAATGGGATTGCATGCAATGTTTTATTAGTGTATAAAATACACTGCTATGTTTACATTAATTAGATAAGTTGGATATGGGTCAGATGAATATTAGTGGGTCAAATTAAACCAAAGTTGAGTTTAATTTGACTTGGTTTAATGCAATCAATCATTTCTAAATAATTCTAATTACATTGAAAGGAAAAACATTGAATCGACTCTAACACAATTTGGGTTAACTAAATGAAAAGTCTTACCATGAAAATAGAGGTTTAAAATAAAATTTAAGTAAACCAATCAGGAGTAATTGTGCATTGTTAGTGTAATTTTTAGTGTATGTATAATTTCTCTAATGAAATTTACATGAATGGTAGTTATTAATTATGATACATCATCATTGGTTGATTTACTTTTCATTAAATCACTAGGGTGAATTATGTGCTTTACAAGAATTTTTATTAATATTTATTTAATAACAATGAAATAAAAATAATTTATCATTGCTGACATCTAAAATATACTATAATACATAATAGTTATAGACACAAATAAAATGTTAAAATAAATGTCATGGAATTGCGGTAATTAATTAATTTTAAATCTTAATTTTTCACATAATATTTTTAATATTCTTGGTTCATGTTAAATATTAAGTTCTGCATAAATTTGAAGAAAATAGTAACACATGTAATCTATGTGTAGTTATCTTAAATAGAAGAATGAATTTTTGACTTTCATTTCAGTAATCTAACTCATGTATGTATATCACCTCAAAAATATGCGTAAATAATGTATGAAATTATAATTTGTATTAACAAATTTTGCTCATCAAATTATCATATTATCACTGCACTCACTTTTATTTTTATAACGAATTTTATTTTTATTGTTTATTTAAATTTTACTCTATATTGAGATAACTATAAAAATCAAGAGTTATTTGAATTTTTTAACTATTAAAAGTGGATGAGATTTTTAAATAGTAATTATATTATCTTACAGTACACATTCTATAGTCAAATTAAGTTGATTAATGTTAATAATGTTAAAGTGAGTTTAAGGATTTGTAGACAATTTTTAAAGGGTACATTAGCTTATTATTAATTTTTTATTTCATTGATTCCAGGTGATATATGGTTCACCCGGTTATACAAGTATAATTATACAACCGGGCCCACAAATTGCCCATCTGTGTGCCACGTACAAAAAATGAAGAAAACTGTCAAATTTTAGCTCACCAAAAATGCCTTATAGCTCACTAAAATATGCTACTGTGCATCCAGTTTCGCTCACTAAAAATAATGTATAGCTCACTAAAATATTTTAATGAATTGAGACACAGTTTTAGTGAGCTAATACGTACTTTTAGTGAGCAGACATACAGAAACTAATGTATCTTATGTGCCAAACTAACGTATCTTATGTGCCCAAATTTCACTTAGTAAAAATACTATATAACTTATTAAATGTGCTATTGTACTAAAAAGATGTTATTGTGAATTAGTAAGTTTAAAAATACTATATAACTTATTAAATGTGCTATTGTACTAAAAAAAATGTTATTGTAAATCTGAAACTCACTAAACTATATTCTAGTTGTCTATATTTTTTTAATGAGCTATGATATTTATTTACTAAGTTGTTATATCATGCAACCGGTTGTACAAAGGTAATTGTACGATCGAATTTCAACTCACTAAAAAATGTATAGCTCACTATAGTACTTAGTGGGCGGAGACACAATGTTAGTGAGCTAATACATACTTTTAGTGAGCGGATAGATCAAACTAATGCATCTTATGTATCCTAGGTTTTACTTAGTAAAAATAATATATAACTTATTAAAATGTGCTATTGTAGTAAAAAAAAAAAATATTGTGCATCTGAAGCTCACTAAACTATATTCTAGTTGTCTATATTTTTTAAGTGAGCTATAACATATATTTTTTAAGTGAGCTATAACATATATTTAATGAGTTATGACCTACATTTAGTGAGTTATGACATATATTTAGTGAGTTGGACTATATTTAATTAATTCACTATATTTCTATTATACTCACAAAATATAACACAAACACCCTTATGTTATAGTAAAAAATGATTGAGCTGTAACATAACCCAAGAACTTGATAATATTATTTGCTGGCTATCTATACTATTCTTTTTAGTAAGCTATCCTATTTATTTAGTGAGTTATGATAGATGTTTGATGAACTATAAAATATATTTTGTGACCAATATGATTTAGTATGGAATACCGATCATTCATAATAAAAAATGAGTGAGCAAACAATATAGTACACAATTTTAGTTGGCACATATACTTTTTTGTTCATATTCTAAGAGATGATATATTCGTCTTTTAGTGAGTTATGACTTATATTTAGTGAGTTGGACTATATTTAATTAATTCACTACATGTCTATTATACTCACAAAACATAATACAAACACCCTTATGTCATAGTAAAAAATGATTGAGCTATAACATAATTCAAGAACTTGACAATATTATTTGTTGACTATCTATACTATTCTTTTTAGTGAGCTATCCTATTTATTTATACATATGAATGCACTTATGTCATAATAAAAGATAATATAAATATTTCCTACTAACATTGTATTGCTCATTAAATATATTATATAGCTCACTAACATATGCAGTATTGCTCGCTGATGCTGTATCCATAATTTTTTTCTTATTTTTGTTTATTTTTATAATAAATCTAAATACTTCTATTGAGTAAATATACGAATAATAAATATACAAATTTTCAATTAATATTTATCTTAAAATTAGGATTTTTATACAAAAATAGTGAATGTAGATCCATAATGTAAATATAGGTGTATGCCTTAATATTTCAATGGAAGAATTTAAAAAAATTAGGATTTTTTTAAAAGGCGCTTAAAAGACTTTTAGGATGAAAAGAATAATAATTTAAAAAATAAGCTTTGCTTTTACTACGAATTGAATCCGGCCATGACCTCACCCGTTTGAGTAAAACACCCTTACCACTCCATTACCTACCCATTCCTACTACTAATGCTAATTATAATTAATGTTGAATCGGGAGCACTGTCTGTATAATTTGCAGCTGGTGGTGGCCCAGGTGGACAACTCATAATAAATTGCGCATTGATTCCACTATCGTTTGTAATTACCAAATAATTGCATAAAAGATTAGTACTTTTACTATTTTGTTTGTTTCATTATATAGTAAAGCCTTTTTTGACTTCTGAAACTCTATAACTAATGAATTATATTAATCTACAATTATTAATATTTATAAACTAAATTTAATTACAAACTATTTTTGACTTGTTGAATTGTATGAGTAAAAGACCACATGATATCCTTATTGTGACAATACTATTTTTGAACTCTAATATTTATAAGTAAATTACATTGTAAAACTATTTTTGACTTTTCAATTGTATGAGTAAAAAAGCACATTAAATTTTTGTTATTGTGAATTTTGGAATTAAAAAATAAAAGAAAAAAGAAAACAGTCAATAATAATGTAACACTTATCAATATACTATTAATCCGTTCACACTATTCACTTTTATATTATATATATTATATATATGATATAGGATGTATGATGACTATGCACATGGCTCATAATTATGTATATAGGTCAAAACAACATTTACTTTTTTTTTTTGGGGGGGGGGGGAGCAACATTTAATAGTGTTAGTTTAAGAGACATAATGTTAAGAATTTCACTTACAGCTTATCCTCATCGGTGGAACCACCATACACAATAGTATCTCTAACACCAGGTTCATCAAGAAGAGCCATCAATCTCTTAAAATGATATTTGTTTATTATTCTTGAGACAACCTCTTTTGGATTTTCCCCAAGCATATTCTTTATTGTACCTCTCAGTAGTTCAACCTGAGCCCAAAAAAATGTTGATGGAAAGCTTACTACTGGATTCAATAGACCCCAAGAAGAAATAAAGGGTAGAATTAACATCACATCTTAGTTGATTCACTTGCAATAAAAAAAAAAAAAACCATACCAATGTTGGGGCAAGTTCCTTCTGTACGAGAATGTAATCAACCGCAATACATGCTTGCCCACTGCACGTCCCAAATTTCCCCGCTATCATGCGTTTCGAAACTACCTTCTCACCATTAAGGGGGCAAAAAAAGGAGAAAGTTAGAATGAGCAACAAACTAACTTAACTTGGCTCAATTGAGTTTGACCACCACTAGTTTGAACCAAATAACGTAACGTCCACGGTACAACCATGTATTACCTCCCTACGCCAAGATCCTGCGGGTAGCGAATCAACAATAGCGGGGCATTTTCCACCCAATTCTAAGGTCACAGGTGTCAAATGCTTTGCAGCCGCGGTCATGACAATGCGCCCCACGTGGCTGCTCCCTGTACGAAAGGGGAACCATTGAAAAGGTAGGTCAAAAGAGAGCACCAGAAAACATCCTTGCATAACTGGTGCATCAATTACCCACATCCCAAGTGGAAGGTTAAAATTGAGTTCGAATCCCATCATTTGTAAGAATTTAATTGCTTATCAATGACCAGTCTCGGTCGAGAAGAAAGAGGAGGTTGCTTTGAGTTTGCTTGAAATCTGCTCGCTCAGAACAATATAAATGTAAGGGTTGTCAAAACGTTCTTCAAGAAGATTCGGAGGCAAGCTAAGCAGTGGCTTGAACGTTAGGGAGCTGGACAGAAACCTCTTTGTTTTTCAATTTTTCGCTATAAAAGACACAGAATTTGTTAATGAGGAACCATGTGCTTCTCATGGGTATATTTTTTTTCTTCTCAAGCAATGGATGAGTCTCGGGCAAATTTCAAAAATTAAATGCACTTTAGCTAGGTTTTGGGTGAAAGCATATGATGTCCTGCCCACTAGACCTGCAAGCTCTTTAGGAAAATTGTTAGGAAATAAATTGGAACTTTTGGTGGTGCTAGGAAGAAAACATGTATGAGGTTGATCAATCTCTTTATTTTTGGGTGGATGTGGACATTAAAAAACCTCTACCTCATCTTTTATGAGAAACTACATAACATTAACACGGTGTAAGACTGTCAAGTGCATGAGAGTATTAGGATGTCAGTTGATTAATTAGGAAGGGTTGCTTGTCCCAGGAAAGAGGCGCTTAAACAAAAATTCAAAGGAGGGAAAGGGGTTAAGGTGGCGGAGACAGTGAGGGGTTTAGAGGAAGATGACATACTAAAAAAATTTTATTCTCAAAGGGCGGAGGTTGTTTGGCAACCCCACGTAACCCAATGAGTCTTCTATGTATAAACTGTCAGGGTTTGGGTAAGTCTCTCACGCAATTACCTCACAAAAATTTTTGGGCTAGTCGAAGCCAATCTTAGAGTTCCTTTTGGAAACCAAGAATAGTGGTGAACTACACAACATTCTTCCAAATGGGTAACTTTGATAGCATTTTTGTTGATAATAAAGGGACAGCTAAGGGGTTAGCCCATCTCTCTTCACTAAGTTTTCAAAGCCCTTGAAGGTGAAGGTCTTGTTCTTTCAATTGAACTTTTTCAAATCAAACTAAAGTGAACCTACTTTTGTTGAATTGAACTGAATTTAATTATCTTTTCTAAACTGAACTTTTTATAAGCTGAACTCAACTTATTTTTGTTGAACTAAAATGGACTTGCTTTGAAAAAAATAAGTTGAAAATGAAAACATGGCCAAATTTGATATCTTTTGCTAACAACTATGGAGATATCCTGTAAGACGGAATGGGGGTGAAAATTAGATTATATTCTCAGGAATACAATGCATTATATTTTCACTTACTTAAGTTTCACTCTTTTCCAAATTTAAAACTAATATTTTTTTTAATCCTTGAGTTTCCTCTTTCCCAAATGTCATGCTTTTGAATCTAGATTGCATGTCTTTTTCTTAAATTTTCCAACAAAATTATGGATTAATTGTTTACAATAAAACCTACTTATACTTTAAGAAGTACAATCCCTTGTATTCCCACTAGTACAATCTAACAACTGGAACAAGGGGGGGATCGGGGGAACCCCTACCCCAGAAATTTTTTTAATACATTTCAGTGCACAATAAGTAATGATAATGAGCGATAATATATGTCTTGTTGCAAAACACCCGTAGATGTCCTACTTTATCCTAAATTAATCTATTTTACAACTTAACATCACCTAATTTTAATGATTATACTTAATTATAAATTGCTAAGCTTAAATATGCGTCGGCTAATGCGAACGAAGTATTAAATAATACCCTAATCAGACCAATGCTATTCGCGAGTGCACATAATATGAGTATTTTAGAAATGTGGTAAATTATAGATAAAAAGATAATTTGGTACAAATGTATAAGTTTATAATATGTATTCCGTTATTGCGTCCCAAATTCTAAGTAATGGTTAAGTTTCTCTTTGCTGTTCAGAAGATGATGAGTTCATTCTTTATAAGGCATTATGTGGCTAGTTTATCAATCATTATTTGGGTGAATTATGACTTGACTCCTGGTTTCTTCTCATTGGTTATGAGAGCTGTATTCCGGAATTCTATGTATTGGGCATGTTGGCGCAGGCATCGTGTGGGCAAGTTGCTAGCATTGTGCGGTTTTTTGACATTTGGGGTGCCTCTAGGCACCTCCCTTTGTAGCCATTTATGAGGCGCTTATGGAGCCGATTTTGGCATCTTCTAGTCCACTATTTTCTCTTCTAGATTAAGGGAGTGTCTGGTGAGAGATTGTAATCTCCTTTAGATCTCATTAGGCTCATCATTATTGAAATCATTGTTATACTCACTCGTATCATAGAAAATCTTGTGTCGTCTTATTGCTCGTGGTTTTCGCCCAATTTGAGTTTCCACATCTCTTGGTCGTGATCTTGCTCATATTCTCCAAGCATCCACATCTTTCTATGCTTTTGCATATACTATAGTCGAATTCTGAAGAACTATTTTGACAGAAAGTTAATCCATTAGAGATGTTGAGGGAAAAGCAAGGACTTTGACTGTGTGTCAGTTATACATATCTCAATATAATTTTTGACAGCATGAAATTTTTTTTGCCAAATGTCCATCAAAAGTACGAATTGCTACGCAATTTTGACGGATTATTTTGACGGAAAGTTGATCCATCAGAAATTTTGACTGATACTTAACAGAAAAGTAAGAATTATGACAGTGTGTCGGTTATGCATATCTCGATGTGATTCTTGACCGGGCATGGATAGGCTTTTAATCAAATATCCTTCACAAGCACAGATTACTATTCGTTTTGTGTCGAATTGTGATGGGCCTGTCATAAATCTATAGGCAGATTCTCATTTCCGACTGAAAAATTGTAATGGAATCCATCACAAATTCTGAAAATAATATCTAATAAATTACATATTTGTGACAGGTCCGTCATAACCAACAACCAATAAACAAAAAGTAATTTTACCCATCAAACCTTTACCTCCCAACGCCACAACTCTACTGTCTATCTGTTTCTCACATTTCTATCTTCTTACCAGTTGTCATCCTCTCACTCTCTTGCTCATCCTTCCATCCTCTTTCATATCTCTCAATGTCTCATCCCTCTCGTCATCCCTCCTCTACATAGTTCCCCTTAGATCTGTCTGCGATGGCCTCATTATTACGGTAATATGTACTAGGAGCAATATCAAGCATATATATTGTCATACTTTATTTTTGGCATATGGATATACGGCTAGGAGCAATATTAGGTAGATGTATCATGAGGTGCTATATTTGGCATCCTGGTTCTTGGCTTGTATAGGAAAGTAGGCGATCGGGGGTGATGGACCTTCATGTATATAGTGATCAATGAATGAAAGAACAGACAGAGACTTTTGGCCTCTCCCAGAACAATTGAATACGTTCTTGAAATTGTTATGGTATCAGAGCCATGGGAGACAAGAACGACATACCGAAACCTTAAAACTCTAAGAAAATACCATCGCCATACGATTTGAACTCAAACGACAATCCTGGAAACATTATCACCCAAGTGCAATTGAAGGGTGACAATTATGAAGAATGGGCAAGGGCCATACGGACCTCATTAAGAGCCTGACGAAAGTGGGGTTTCATTGAAGGGAAGATAACTCAACCAGACAACACATCTCCTGAATTAGAGGAGTGGTGGACGGTGCAATCCATGTTAGTTTCATGGATATTGAACACTATTGAGCCAGGACTACGTTCAACCGTATCATATACGGAAAATGCAGCAAGCTTGTGGCAGGACATCAAAGATCGATTTTTAGTTGCCAACGGGCCACGTGTTTAGCAACTGAAAGCCGAATTAGCGGATTGTAAACAAAAGGGGCTATCCATAGTTGCATACTATGGCAAACTGAAGTTGTTGTGGGATGAACTAATGGATTACGATCAATATCCAAGTTGTAACTGTGGTAAATGTGAGTGTGAAATAGGCTCGAAAATTGCCAAGAAGCGAGAGGAAGAACGAGTTCATCAATTCCTTATGGGTCTCGATGGAAACTTGTACGGGACAGTTCGTTCGAGCTTACTTGCAACCGAGCCACTACCATAGCTGAACAGAGTCTATTCGACACTTGTTCAGCAAGAACGTGTCAAAAATATGGCTTGGACTAGAGAGGATCATGGTGAATTCATGGCACTTATAGCCCAGTCCAGTTTCAAGCCAAAGGGACGAGGTGAGAATCGGGACAAGAGTACAATATGCTCGCACTATAAGCATTCTGTATATGAGGCATCTGAATGTTTCCAAGTTGTGGGCTATCCTGACTGGTGGGGCGACAGACCCCGTGACACTAGGCTAGCCGGGTGAGGCCGAGGTGGCACGACTGGAGGACGAGGAAGGGGAAGGGGAAGTGGAGCACACCGGGCAAATGCTGCGCAGGCCGCTCTAGGTGCAAATTTGAGCAACAACAGCGAGACTCAGAAGCCACCAGAGCTCAATTCTGAACAATGGCCCTCTTTGCTTGATTTAATCAATTCTCATAAGGCTAACTCTACCGAAAAGTTGACCGGTAAGACCGAAACTAGTACCTGGATTCTTGATACAGGAGCCTCAAATCATATGACAGGGAACGTGGAAAATTTACACAATCTGAAAGAAATTTCAGCTTGTCCCGTAGGCTTGCCAAATGGTTGTTAAGTGCTCGCTGTTAACGAAGGATCAATTAAACTCGATGAAAACTTGGCCTTATCAAATGTTCTTTATGTTCCCGGTTTGACCTGTAATTTGATTTCTGTGTCACAAATTGTCGATGAATTTGATTGTGTCGCAGTTTTCTCTAAACATATGTGTGCTTTACAGGACGCACTTCGAAGACGCTGATTTGTGCGGGTGAGCGTCAAGATGGACTTTATTACTTTCGGAAGAAGCCAAGCGTCAAGGTACACAAGGTGACGGGGGTGGACTCACTAGATTTATGGCATGCGAGGTTGGGTCATCCTTTTCTCAAGGTTACCAAGTTGGTTCCTGCATTCGATGTCAGGAAGGGTAGTGATTTGTTGAGTAAACATTGTGATACATGTCATCGAGCAAAACATAAGAGAGACAGTTTTCCACTTAGTGACAATAAAGCATCTGATCTATTTGAATTAATTCATTGTGACTTGTGGGGTCTTTATAGGACTGCTGCGTCATGTGGTGCTTATTATTTTCTGACTATTGTGGATGATTTTTCTCGTTCAGTTTGGGTTGTTCTATTGGTTGATAAGACTGAGGTGTCGTCAATGTTGAAGAATTTTTTTGGGCAATTTAAAAAGCACGTCAAAATAGTGAGAAGTGATAGCGGTATGGAATTTATTTGCCTGAAAAATTATTTCTTGGAACACGGAATAGTTTTTCATACTTCTTCTGTTAGTACCCCTTAACAAAATGGTCGAGTAGAGCGCAAGCATCAACATATCATGAATGTGGCCCGGGCTTTGCTGTTCCAATGTAATCTACCTATTAAATTTTAGGGGGAACGTGTTTTAACCGCCGGTTATCTGATTAATCGAACCCCTTCTATGGTGTTAGAAGGAAAAACACCTTATGAAGTCCTCCATGGGAAACCACCTTCGTATGAGCATATTAGGGTATTTGGGTCACTATGTTATGCATGTAATCAGAGGACTCCGGTGATAAATTTAATAGTAAAAGTCGAAGGTGTATCTTCGTTGGGTATCCTTACAGCAAAAGGGATGGAGAGTATACGACTTGGAGACTCACCAATTTTTTTGTCTTGCGAGACGTTGTCTTTTATGAAAATGAGTTTCCATATGCTGGGCACATAACTGAAGCAAGAAACCCAACAATGATGACTTGTGAAGGTGATAGTGCATACCGGGAGGATGAAATGTAGAGTCTGCAAGCGGGGGGTAGAAGCACTAGACCAACGTACTTCATGCGTGCCTTTTGAGGAAAGGGCTGACAAAGCCCATCAACGAGAAAGTGAAGCACACGTTTCTGAGGAGCCTGAGAATGCAGGAGCTGCATTACCTACAGAAACTGGGCCTCGGCTGCTCGACGAAAGGGGATATGGGCCTGACGTGGAGACCCATGCAACGGGGCAGCAATCCCCAACTCTAGCCAATATGGACCTGCCCCCAGCAAACACTGTGGATCAGGATGAGGTATTGGGCCTCTGGCATCGAAAGAAGGAAGCCTCCGTTCATCTACGTGACTATGTTACAAATACCACTCGGAAGTTGAGTCCATCTGCACGCTCCACTGTCACACAGCGTCTTCCTGGTATGTCTTATCCTATAGCACACTATGTAGACTGTGACCAATTTTCTATACGACACAGAAATTTTCTTGCAGCTATTATGTCAGGTCATGAGCCAGCAATGCTTTCCGAAGCCATTAAGGATAGAAGGTGGCAAGATGTAATGCAACAAGAGATTCGAGCGCTTGAGAATAACGGGACTTGGGAAATTTCCGACTTACCGCCCGATAAAAAGACACTCGGATGCAAATGGATCTTCATAATTAAGTATAAGTCTAACTGGACAGTGGAGCGTTACACAGATCGATTGGTGATTCTTGGAAATCGTCAGATAGAAGGTATTGATTTCACAGAGACATTTGCACCTGTGGCAAAAATGGTCACTGTTCACGTGTTCTTAGTCGCAGCAGCTAAGCAGTGGGAACTACATCAGATGGATGTTCATAATGCATTTTTGCATGGTGATCTTCAAGAGGAAGTGTACATGAAACTACCACTAGGATTCTAGGTCTCCAGCTCACAGAAAGTTTGTTGCCTCCGAAAATCGCTGTATGGGTTGAAACAGGCACCACGATGTTGGTTCGCCAAATTGACTGCGGCACTGAAAGGCTATGGTTTTCACCAGTCTTATTCATTGTTCACCTTACACAACAATGATGTTCATCTTAATGTATTGGTCTATGTGGATGATCTCATTATTTCAGGAAATAATCCCGACGCCATTGCAAACTTCAAGTCCTATCTTAGTGAGTGCTTTCACATGAAGGATTTGGGAGTCCTGAAATATTTCTTGGGTGTTGAAGTCGCTCGAAATCCTGACGATATTTTTTTATGCCAGAGAAAATATGTGTTGGACATTCTTTCCGAAGCGGGACTGTTGGGGGCCAAACCCGCCAGTCTTCCTTTGGAACGACAACATCAGTTAGCCTTAGCAGATGGAGTCTTTCTTGCTAATCCATAGCGATATCGCAGATTGGTTGGACGCCTCATATATCTCTGTTTCTCTCGTCCAGAGTTATCTTATTGTGTCCATGTTCTTTCTTAATTTATGCAACAACCCTGAGAAGCCCACTGGGATACGGCTTTGCGAGTGGTACATTATTTGAAAGGGACTCCAGGGCAAGGTATCCTTCTTCGGAGTGATTGTGACCTCTGGCTTTACGGTTGGTGCAACTCCGACTGGGTGGGTTGTCCTTTGACACACCGCTTACTCACTGGCTAGTTTGTCTCTCTGGGGACTTCTCCTGTATCTTGGAAAACTAAGAAGCAACATGCGGTGTCCTGCTCTTCAGCCGAGGCAGAGTATCGCTCTATGGCTATGACTACTTGTGAGCTAAAGTGGCTAAAGGAGATTTTGACATTTTTTGGAGTCGAGCACGTTCAACCTATGCAATTATGTTGTGATAGTCAGGCTGCCCTGCATATCGCATGGAATCCTGTCTTTCACGAGATGACCAAACACATAGAGGTTGATTCTCATTTTGTTCGTGATGAGTTAGTAAAAGGTGTTATTCGTACAGTATTCGTTCCTACAAGTGAACAGCCTGCGGACATTTTCACTAACGCATTGGGCAAAATCCCAGTTTGACTATCTTCTTCGCAAGTTGGGCATTCGAGACCTTCATGCGCCAACTTGAGGGGGGTATTACGGTAATATGTACTGGGAGCAATATCAAGCATATATATTGTCGTGCTTTATTTTTGGCATATGTATATACGGCTAGGAGCAATATTAGGTAGATGTATCATGAGGTGCTATATTTGGCATCCTGGTTCTTGGCTTGTATAGGAAAGTAGGCAATTGGGGGTGATGGACCTTCATGTATATAGTGATCAATGAATGAAAGAACAGACAGAGACTTTTGACCTCCCAGAACAATTGAATACGTTCTTGAAATTGTTACTCATCATCTTTCTCTCTCTTCTCATCTTACTCTCTTATCTTGTGCCCATTACTCTCAACCATTTTGAGCTTGGTCCAATCGAGGCTAGGAAATAATATCAGGGCGTAGTACATTGCTTCTCTGTCGGGAAATAAAATCGAGGATGGCCTTTATATTTGTTCTCCACCACCACTAACACCATCCGATAATAAAATTGAGGATAGCCTTCCTTTATATTTGTACTCCGCTGCCATTAACACCGCCAGATGTATATTCAATGCCATGACATTGGGTTCCTTCGCCTTCATTGGCTCCAAATCTGGCAACAGAAAGGCTTTCGTTGGATTGTACTGAGTTTTGTTTTGTTTTTTTTTTGATATAGGTGTTTATTTTTATTTTTTTTGCAATTTTGTTTATAATCCTTAGTAAAGACCTTTAGATCCGAAAAATTTATTTATTTTTACTTAAAGTTTCAAGATTTAAAATTTGAAATTTTCAGATCTAAAAATTCGTATAAAATATTTTCATATTTTCGCTCCAAAATTTCAAATTTAAAATTACAAGACTTCAAATTTGGAGTTTTCAAATCTAAAAATTTGTGTAAAATTATTTCATATTTTCGATCCCAAAATTTCAAATTTGAAATTTCATGATTTAAATTTTGGAATCTCTAGATCTAAAAATTCATATAAATTTTTTTTCCTTATTTTCGATCCCAAAATTTCAAATTCGAAATGCAAGATTTAAAATTTGGTCATTATTTTTTTATTTAATAATAATAATAATTATTATTATTATTATTGTTATTGTTATCATTATCATCATTATCATCATTATTGTTCTCATTATTATTATTTGCGAATTATAAGTTTATTTTTCGTGTGGGTGGCTAGCACATTTCTATACAATTTTCACAGAGAAAAGTCACTTTCTATCCACGAAATATGGTTAGGCCATTTAATTTCAAGCTGGGAACACGAAAAATAACCTTCGAATTTTGTATCTCAACATATTTTGCTGATCCAAGGTCTTTTTTTTTACCGCAAATATACATAACTAAATGTTTAATTACTGACATTTTTTTTATGTGTATTTATAGGTTTCAAATGTAGTTTATTTGGGTTCGCCAACTGGATGTTTAATGATGATTTTATGAAGATGACAATGAAGAGGAAGAAGAGAGTTTAAATGGGAATATATCTGAAATTCTTTTGAGTTAGTTACATTATAATGCTGAAAATATTAATTTTGTCATTCCAATTTCAGGTTGTTGAATTGAATTTCTGAGATGTCAACAAATAGGATTATCTAGGCCTTATTGTTTTTAAATTTTTGATTTGTTGTAATTTTATCAACAAAGGGGAATTGAATTTCATATTGTGGTGAAGCTTCAATTTGTCCAAGCAAAAGGGGAAAAAAAGAAACATATTAGAGGGTGGAGAAGTAAATCTAAAATCTTGAAATACAAATGTTGAAATTTCAACATTTTAGATTTTTTTATTTTAGAAAATTTCATTGTGATGAGAATTTCTACGGGAATGCGTCACAATTTTAACAGAAGATATAGCGTTCATAACAAATTATGACAGAGTCTGTCACTACTCATGTCAAAATTTCTTGCACCATCATAAACCAAGAAATCATCCACGTTGTTTCTACAAAAACGCTGCCGAGCTCCAACGGAAAAAGCGACGCATCGGACGGTCGGCCCAACGGGAAAAGAAACAGAGGCCACGGAATTTCGAATTTCCGACGGAAATTCCGACGGGAAGTTTTTCCGTCGGAAACCGTCGCCCCGTCGGATTTTCCGTAGGAAAATCTAGGCGGATTTAACGAGGTGCATCTTCCGTGTTTTCAAGTTTGGGGGGTATTTTTCGCGGTCATTTGCAAGGGAAGAGAGAGAAGCTCTGGTTCGAAGAGAGGGAGGGGGGAGAAGGAAGAGAGAGAAAGTGAGATTTGAAGAATTCAGAGGCCGAAAAATTGAACGGTAAGTGATTTTTTTGGTTAATTTGTTGTTTAAAGTTGAAATAGTTAAGTTAATTAATATTTTTTACGGTCTTAATTTTCCAAATATTGCCGCCGCCACCGACGCCCCCAGTGCCGTTGCCACCGATAGTGCGTTTGATTTTTCGGGTGTTTAAAAGTTAATAGAATTTTTGCACTTTAAAATTGTATTAATTTGATATGTGATGTTAAAATTGTGTTAATTTGATATGTGATGTTAATTTTTGTGTATTTAAACTTAGAGCACGTTTGTTTAGTTTGATTAATTTATTTTATTTAATTTAGCATATTTTTATTTTCAAATATAAAACTTGATATTTGATCATTATTACTTTTATTTATGTCATGGTTTATGTGATGATTTAATTTTTTTCTTTAATACAAACAAAAGTCTGTCAAAAATAAAAAATTTTTTTTTGGGAGAGGCCAATTTTCCGACGGAATTTTCCGTCGGAAAATTCGGCCCCTGCAATTCTGCCAGTGCTCAGGATGTCCGACGGGTGTCTTCCGTCGGAATTACCGTCGGATTTCGTCGGATCATATTCTCCGACGAGCTGATTCCTGACGGGCTGTTTCCCGTCATTGTTTTCGTCGGAGACCGTGTTTTCCGTCGGAAAAACTTCTTTTTTTCATTGGTATTTCCGTCGCAAATTCGATGTATTTTTGTAGAAATGGTTTCCGTCAAAATTTCCTTCAAACATACACTGACAGACTACTAGCATGTCAAAATATTCATCAAAATGTACACTGACAGACTGTCAGTCCACACAAGTTGTGACAATTGTCAATCCATCAAAATCAGATCACTAATTTTGATGGATCGGTCAAAAAGTCCATTTCAACTAGTATCTTTTTATGGTTACATAGTCCGTCAAAACTATTATCACAAGCGTGATTTTTCATCAAAATATGCTAATTTTCTGTCAAAAATACATCAAAATAATTTAAAAATATTTTAATATAATTTTAGATCAAAACAAAATACTTAAAAAGTGTCCTACTACAAGAATTTATTATTTTGCAATAATAATATGGCCGTGACGGTGAACTCTTGCGTGAAAAAATGAGTATCCGGATGCACCTCCTTCCATGTTAGCTCAACTTATACTCTATGCCCACCTTTTTCTCTCATTTGTTGGGTTTTTTTTTGGGGGGTTCTTTGTTTTCCCGGTTTTAAACCAATTCCCCCCAAAAATTGTTTTATTCTTTCCATTGCCTAAACATTGTTCTTAATGTATCCATAAGCCATATTTTTCATTTTCTCTTAATATTATTAGTTTGATTTATTTGTAATCAAAGAAAGTTTTCCTTGGATTATGTGCAAAACTTGTTCATCCAAACTTTGATCAATTTTCACAGATAAAAATTTAAATGAATTTGTGTAACGCTGAGTCTTGGGGGGTCAAGTTGATTTATTAGCCCAATGAAGCATCCAAAAATTTCAAGATTCTTATTTCAAACTTGGGTTGGTGAGAATGCATAATGGAGTTCTTGCTTTAAAATTTTGAAAGATTTTAACAAATATTAATAATTTAAAGCGTCGTAGTTATGGACGTACGTTTTCCAATAGCATACAACGGCACCTAGGAGGCCCCCTACTGAGATTTTTTTGATTCCATCCATAAAATCAGTGGAAACCAAAATATGTGATATCAACTTGTGAGAACTTTCCCAGTTATAACTTACAACGAGCTGATATTCACGTGTTCTACTATTAGGCCACAAACCCATGTCAGCAGGGTTAGGGGGGTCCCCATACCCATGGGTGCTAGGCGACGAACCGTTTTCTTGTGTAGAAGTTGATCCACTAAATAAGGTCTAGGCCTTTTTGAACTACTTTACCTCAATATAGTGAAGTTGTGTTTGGGCACTTAATTTTTCTTAGTGTTTTAACAGAGGTATGTTCAGTAACTTCTGTTCCATATAATGTCATCATATCAGAGAAATACTGAAGCAAAGGGGTTTTTTTTTTTTTTTTTTTTTTTGTGTTGCTCAATGTTCCTCTCACAAAACCATATGAGACAAAAATACTATCTTGTCCAAAAGCATGGAATTGCGTACCAGTGAAGAAGATCTTGTCCCATTTGAACTGCAAGAGCTTATCATTGACATCATGTCCACCTTGCACGATCTTGACAGCTCGAGTGTCGACGTAGGCAGGGAGGGCATCTGCGAGGAGGGCGGACGAGGCAGGGGCTAGCTCTGATGTTTTTACCATTGCTGCGTTTCCTGCTGCTATTGCCCCTATCAATGGCTCCAATGACATTCCTAATAATTCAAAAAAGTATATTAATGACTCCATTAGGTTAAGTTTCAGTATTGATGTAGTTTTGATTAATTGTCTTCGGCTTACCAAAGGGGTAGTTCCAAGTTGATATGATGAAGACAACACCAAGTGGTTCTGGAAGTAGTTCTACCTTTGTACCAATTCCCGGCAATGGCAACTTGATCTGCCAAAATGGACATTTTGGGTTCAAAAAAATTTAGAGCTCAGTAAATGCTTATATTGGCCTTTGTTCCATACCTTTTATTTAAATAAAATGACATTCAAAATTTGTCCGGGATAATGTATTTGGAGTATTTATTTATTATATTATTGTAAGGGCATTATTATAGTATAAACTTATTATTGAGCCTTCAACCATTAACTTAAAGTTTTTGACTTAGTTGATTCATGAACATGGTATCAGAGTCTTTCTGACTGAGAGGTCTCAGGTTCGGATCTTAACAACCTTCATATTGATTTATTGCTTAAGATAAGGCGAACTTTTACATCATCCACGCTTGAAACCCACAGGGCATTTGCATGAGGGGCGTGTTAGAGTATAAACCTATTCCTGAGTTTTCAACCATCAGCTTAAGTTTGAGATGGCTCATAAACATGCATCTTAGCCGTTTTACTTAGAAATGCCTTTGACTACTGCGAAGGTTTAATTTTCACTGCACTAACCAAGTTACCAGAGATGTAGTTTGGAAGGACCAACCTTTTGACCACGCATCCAACTATCCAAGCTATCCAATGCTACATTAATGTCCTTTATCAATGTTCCCACCTGCAAAATAGCAAAGTTCAACTTTCACAATTATGGCAACTGAATTATACCGCACACATACAGAGGTTCAAGTCACAGTCACTGCTCTTCCTTACTCTCCCACTACATTTATTCCCTATTTCTATGGTGCCTCTTTTGAAGAAAAACCATCTTTTCCTCCCTTAAAACGCGCCATATCTCCTGAATCTATAGGCCAGGGTACTCTACAGTATAAGTGCCCCCATGCTCAGACCCCCCCCCCGCCAAAAAAAAAAAACTACGGAAAAAAAAGGAGAAAATTGAAAAATCGATCTATGCACATGATTTCTCTAATCTTAGCGCAAGTGTACGACCACCTTTTCTTTTAGATACAGTTCTCATGTTCAAAATCGGTTATTCCGTGGACAATTAATTAGATCAAAGGCTAAAGAACATGCTTAAGAGACCAGTCATTGTAAACAGTCCAGCACGATAGTAAATTGCAGGAAGAAGGTGGTAAAGACATGAAAGTTGCAGGAGCCATTTGTTCTTCGAAGATGGTTTGTTGAGGACTAATCCCTGTGAAACCCGTTGTCTTCGGTTAGATTTACAAGAGACAATAACTTTATAGTTTATATTAGCAAGCTTAATTAGTTCATTAGCAAGCTATTTCTCATGCTCCAAATCTTCCTGATGTGAGATGCTATATCTAGGATAGACGGCTGGTGAGCTTGATTCAGTATCGCAGAACTGTATCTACACTCACCAAAAATATAGAGACTCTTTCTACACAATGGAGAAACGTATACAATAGAACTAAATCGAGTAAAACTTATTCCAGCATACCTCATCTCTAAAAGCTTCAACTGGGTGCTTGCCAAGATCAAGCTTAAGAGCTCTCAGTATATCATCTTCTCTCTCAGTGACGAACTTGTGCAAACCTTGCAACTGGGTTCTCCTCCATGAGGCGTCCTTTGTCTTCCCTGACCTAAAATACTGTCTCAATTCCGCCACTTCTCTCTCCAAGTCTGCCATAATCTCCATGCTCCTATACATGCACCTGTGTATACCAATGCCCGGTCCTTATATATAACTTTTACTACCAATTCGTGTTAGTAAATGTACACAGCACTATACTTTTGGGACCTCAACGCTAGCTGTGTATAAATACAGGCAGAGGGTGATCACATAATTAAATGCATGAACAAGGGTCACCGGTCACATTACCCAGTTGATGTGATCATCTAACCGAAGGGTTGGGGGGGGGGATGTGATAGATAATGGATGATACACTGGCATTGCTGTATACGTATCATTAATTACGTGGTTAAATATGTAGGGACCGGCGAACAGGCGTGAAATTTGAAGGGTTAATAACTATCCTAGCGACCGGTTACACCTCCCAAGATTTGTATAGAAATATTGGGGGACATACAATTGTTGTGGAGGAGTGAGAGGAATTGCCATGCTTACTCATGTAGTTACGTACAGTGGTTGGAAGTGCATTAATGCAGAGAACTAGTTGTGATCAAATTCGGATGAATTGATGAATTTGCTTTAGCTTTTTGTGCCAAGTTCAAGAAAACTTGATCAGATTGTTTGATTTTCTTCTGGAACCATCTTATCAAAGGTTAGATTTATGGTTAAAAACATAGGCTGGGTTCTTTAATATACTTTCATAGGGTATTTAGCACTGCCTTCCCTCAAGGTTTTAGGCATTAATTAACTACTTGAGTGAACATATGAAGAATGAGAAGTGAATGACCGACGAAACCCTCTCATACTATTGTTGGTATACTCTATCTTTGGCGGACTGAAAGGATGGATAATAATCACTCTCTCTCATCTTTCCTCTCACTTGGACTCTCAGTCTATCTTGCTATCACTCATCTTTTAATCCCTCAAAAGAGAGAGTGTGTATCCTGATAGCATAAAAAGAGTGTCAAATTGGTCAATAACTTTTTATTGTTCACATATTCATTGGAATAATATTTTAATAATACAATATTAAAACTTTTAAGGCCGATATAATTAAACCTTAAAATATCAAGGTCATATTAATTAATAAATACTTCAAACCTTACTTTATTGTGCTTCATCAAGCAAATGTCACTTAGATTTAAAGATTGAACACTGCAAAGACTCTTCCTTATTAGGGTCACTCATATTCAAATATTCAGAATTCTTTTTAAAAAAGCTTCTGATCATACATACCATGTTTTAAAATCGTCAATCAACAATTTAACTAAATTAATGGTTGAAAGTCTATAATGATAAGTTTGTGACAAGATTATATTATATTGGACTCTCGCAGGCAACTAGGGTAGTTTTGTCTAGAACCAGCACGTCTTAATTGCGGCTTTACGAAAATAGGAATCTTTCATTTTCTTGGCCGACGAATTGTGGTGCTTTATAGTTTGCAATACTAATAGCCAGAAACTTCTTTGACGCACCACTGTGAAGTAAACGACAACCCCAAAAGTCAGTCAACTTAATTCTATTGGCCACATTCAACCTAACCTTTAAAAACTTGCCTCACCTCATTTAGGGCGTGTTAATCCCGCTTGATCATTTGAGTACACGTCCAAAAAAAAAATGTCAATATTAATTAAGATGATGATACGTGTGTTATTATAAGATATTTTTAAATATCTCATCTTAACCTAAATTAATATATTTTATAATTTAAAATCACTAAATTTTTAATAATTACAACTTATTATGAGTTATAAAGATTTAATACTCATTGATTATGCTAACAAATACAAATTGACATCCTAACCGGATCAACCCCATCAGCGAAGGTATATCATATGTGTAATTTTATAAATGTAAAAGATTATGTATAAATTAATGATTTTACACAATTTATAAGCTTTGACATCCTTCCACTTTTCAATTATATTATTTTTTTCAATTTAATTTGTATAATATACATCTTAAGTGAAAATAAGACACTTAAAAAGTGTCTTTTGTAGCAAGACACTTATTATTTTGCTATTAATTATACTATAATAAGTACTAATTCATTTTCTTTGCTTTTTCTTTTTTGTTGGATAGTCACCTTCCTTAATTGTATGTAAGTTAAGATAAGATATTTAAAAGTTATTTGTAACAAGATATTTATTATTTTACTTAGGTAAATTATGATGAGATTAATGAGTCATATGAGGAGAAAAAATTTAGGTACCATTTAAAAAAATTGTCAATTTGGACAATAATAATTAGGGTTGATATATTGTATTATATAGTTTTTTGTTTCTAGTCATGAGTGCCTTTGCATCTCTTTTTTTTCTTCTCAGCCATCCCTTATACTTAATTAGAGGAAATTTTCTATTAAAAATGAATCTTTTCTGAAATAATTTTTTCCTTGTCAAACTCAAATTGAAATTGAAACAGTAAGTTAGAAAAACAGCATTCCGTTTTTATGAAAATATCTTTCCAAACAGCAACAATAATAAAACAACAGCCCTTAGTGTGGGTCACACTTTCGTGTAATATGGAGAGATCTAAATATAAGTAATTTTATCTCGACAGATATTCCTACCTATAGAGATGTTAATTCTAAAAGACTTATAAAAAAAATTGTGAAAATATTTCATAGAAGACAGTATCTTTTCAAAGAAAACATTAAATCTTATTCTCATCCTCCCTTTTGCTTTTCCGACGCAGAGACCGTAGATTGTAAAGTAGGATTCTCTTTTCTCGTAATAGAAAAGGTGTTTGATTGAAAGAGAAAATGTATATTAATTTTCCCTACCTTGTCACTTGATAGTGAAATGAATTATGTTGATCCGGTTTGACTAGTTAAATCATCATAAAAGACGGTGAATAAAGTGATGATCAAAGTCACAAGATAATCAAAATAGAAATGTAGAAAACTAAATGTGGACAAAAGCAAGAACTTTTTAACGAGGTTAGCCTCAACCAGGCTTAGTCCCCACTTAGAGTTTCCTAACTCTAGGATTAACCCAATTTTATTATAAAGGATTATACAATTCTAGAGTACACCTATTCTAAATTCCAAGCCACAAATTGACCCTGCAACAGGTCCTTGATAGAATTGACCCTTCAACTCTATAATCTCACCCAATTGCAACTTGAACAATACAAATCAAATGTAATTGAAGTAGATTGAAGCTTAATATATATATGCCAATGAATGCTTAAGTAAGAGATATGCCAATGAGTGTTTGCTTCTCTCTCTTGTTGTATTCATCCTTCAGCTAGCTTCAGCATTTATAACAAAGCTTTGACGAACCCTCAAAAACTAGTCGTTAGACTGATTTGAGATTGTTTCCCGGATTCAGTTTCAGTTCAAGGCCTTGAACTTCAGCCAGGGTCCTTGAAGATCTTCTATTTTCATCATGCAATAGCTATATCTCTATTTTTGGCTGATTTGTAATTCTATCTAACAGCTACCTTATTTTTGGACAGTAGAAAGATTCTCTTGATTGCAATTCCTTCCATGATTGAGCACTTATAATTTGTTAGAAAAAATCAAATATTTTATCAAGTGAATATCTCTAATCAAATGGGATATCCTAACTCATAATATAGCATTATCAAACATGATAAGAATCATAATCAAATTTGAATTACAAATATAATATCATAAAGATCACATATTCAAATTTGAATAATAAACTATCTTAAAGATAAAATCAATCATGTTAATATCTATTTATAATCAAATCACATAGAAAAACTAAGGTATGTCCAAATATAACATTATAAATATATCAATTGATTAATTTCTTTTTGTCTTTGATCAAAACATATTAATAAACACATTGTGAGCTTTAAAAAAGCAAACAGATTATAATTGATAAAAATCGTTTGTCATTTTTCTGTTGGAATTTCATGGCAGGCGAGCCAACTACTGCATTTATTGCATTGGTTTTACTCAAGAAATTGGAAATAAATAAATGGGAGACACTGTCATCAAGAAATTGGAAATTTAATGTCTGACTCAAGATACTTTAAGAATAGTGATCATAAACAATAAGCAATACCAATATGAATCTTGAATTATCCATAAACATACAATAATAATAACAACAACAAATCTTAATATAAGTTCTGCTTTTACGAAATATAGAAAAATTCAGACATATGCAGTCTTACCTCTAAAGATATGACTACTTGTAAAAAGGCCCATAATTGTCTAAATATAAATAATTTTATCTCTAAACATAAAGAAATTGATTTTGAATGATCCATAAAAATTTTCTAAAAGAAAAAAACCTATAAGGTGGCCATAAACTAAAACTATGGAACAGCTTGAAATTAACATCAATTTTTGATCCCAATGATACTTTGATAGTTAAGCCATTTAGTGTACGAAAACTCAGTAATTAAAATATATTTTCCTTTGTTTTCATGGCGCCCTTGTAGCAAAAACAATAAATACTCGTTTTCATGACGTGACAAATGAGTAAATTTAGTTGGATGACATGTTTGAACAACGCAGGAGGATCTGGTCAATTTGTGGCAGCGAGGACTGAGGAGGGTCCTCGTATTTGACCGCAAATGTCCAAATCGATTGACAAGCACCTCAATACAGGTCAGATACATGTTTAAATAATAAAGCAGGCTCAGTGTTGTTGGCCAATGTCCGCATTACATTAATTAGGACATACAGTACAGTCCTTTAAAAAACTAATTAAAAAAATCTGCGGATCAATAATAACAAAATATATAGCAAACATTAGTGGTCTATATTGTGAACCTTCAATGGTGTCTAGTAAACAGTCGTAGTGTACTTGGTGAAATTATCACAACTATAATGGCACGCTGGATGATGCCAGCATGAGTGATGCTTACGTGTAGATGTCCCGACCGGATGTACAAGAACCATACATACCTAAGAGCATATTCAACTGTTGGCTTGTGAGCCAAAAGATGCCTGTGAGCGAGCGGTGACCGGCTCGGGAAGCTTGCAGTAGATTGGACTCGCAAGCGTGTCGTGAGTTGGCTCGGGGTTCAAGCCGCTCGCCGTCCTGCTTTTGTTATCCAACTCAGCAAAACGATCTCGTTTTCATATTGATTTTTGGAGGGAAGATCTGAGCTGAGGGGGCAGAGAAAGTGATGGGAACAAGAAGAGAAGACGAAGATGGGGATGAAGAAAAGAAGCAGATGAAGATGTTGAAGAAGGAGGCTTTTAAAAAAATAAAAGTTTCTTGAACGAGAGAGAAAGTGATGGGCTAGGTATTTTTTAAAAATGGTTGCATTCTCATTGATTGGTATTCTTTTTTTTATTAATTTTGCTATTGTAAACTAATTATTTAATTCTAAAAAAAGTACAAACTATTTTCTAGTCAAATAAATAATAATAAAGGACTATAAAATAATAACAATAATACAAATAAAAAAGTAAAATTATTTAAATATATTTAATTGTGAAGTTTATATATATTATTTTATTTGGTGAGGGAAAGTAGTGAGCCTGCCATTGGAGAGAATGAGGATTGTGAGCCAAAAAGTTAGAGAGAGAGTTGATGTGGCAGTAGTAGGGCCCAACTGGTGAGCCAAAACATGGCTCACCATTGGCTTTGCTCTAAGGCCATTTCCAATGGCAGGCTCACGGGAGGGAGAAAAAGGAGGGCGGGCCTGCAACTGTCTCGTGGGCATGAAGTGGAAGGCCCGCGCCCCAAGTCTCGGCGAGCCGCTCACAATCACGGGCGGCTCGAGCTTTTTTTTTTGGTCCTGTTGCAGGTCAAAATGACGTTGTTTTGACTCGTTGACCCAGTTTTTTTTTTTTTTTAACCACCTGGCTTTTAAAAAAAAAAGAAAAGAAAAAGCTGTTGGGCCTGGATTGCTGATGAATGTAGTCGTTGCTGAAGGGAGCCGTTGCCAACGGCTCTTTTTCAATGGTAAGTTTTTTTTTTTTTTTTGGTTGAAGTATGTTTGCTATAAATAGGTATTATTTTGTGTAAATTTCACACACAAAAATATCAATCTCTCTCAAAAAATTTCTGAGCAACTTTGTTACATTGGTGAGTAATTTCATCAAAAGTGAAGCAATTGTAAGTGTTTCTTAATTTCTATTCCATTAAATACTTTCTTTTAAAGTTTTAAATTTTGTAGTTATATTTATAATATTTTGTTATTATTTTGTAGAAAAGTTGGAGGTGCTCTCGACCATAAAAAGAAGTGAAGAACATTGTAAGTTTAAATATTTTTAATACTATTCACAAATTTTGTTTTGTTATATTTGACTTTATATGTTAGTATATAAGTAAATATTAAGAAATTTTGTTATGTGAATATGATTTTGTTATTTATAAGTATTGAAATTATTAATTTGAAATGCTTTGTAAATGAATTTAGTAGTTCAAAATATTGTTCATGAGTTAGTTTTTATGTTAGTGTATAAGATAATTAATATGATTACATTTTAATTTATTTGGCATTTTAGTTAAAATCTTTATGTTTTCGCATGTTATATGTATAGAATATGTGAATATTTTATATGATAATATGAATGTCATTAAATAAATATCACGTGGCTATGTTTTTTGTAACTGAGTAAAATTTGAAATTAAATTATGATTAGGCATGTTGAGTGGCAGTATATATGGTAGTAGCTACAATAATGAATATGATTACATTTAAATAACGAACATGGTTGTTAAATGTAATTATTTATGTTTTCACAAGTTAGAGTATAAGTGACATGATAATGTGACTTGATTAGTAAGTAATTATAGTTAGTAATTATGGTTACTTTATAAAATTTGTATGTCTTGTCATTAGTAGTTGCAAATGTTTCATAAATTGAAAAAGATATAAATAAAATTTGTAGAGTTGGAATGTCGACATTATGAATAATTTTGAAATTGTCATATCATTATGTTACGCAGTAGTATATATGCTAGTATCTAAAATAATGAACATGGTTAAATTTGAATAACCGATAAGGTAGTTAAATTTAATTATTTATGTTTTTATAAGTTACATTACAAGTACGTAACTGTTAGTGACATGATAATGTGGCTTGAATAGTAAGTAATTATGGTTAGTAATTATGTATACAATTTAATATGTGGAGTTACAGATTTAAGTATGTAACTAAAAATAATTTAGTTTTATAAAGTGTTGACATGTTTGTCAAATTAAAGAAATAAAATTAAATGAATATGATATTGAATCATGAAATTAGTCATCATGTGATGACATGATTTTTTTTTTTTAAATAACATTGCATTTACTAGTTTAAAATGTGTTGCAAATTGGGAGGAAAAAAATGAAGGGAAATGATTGAATTGGAATGGTATGATGAATTCTTTGGTAATTATAAGAAACTTATGTATTTGGCATCTTAGTTATAATTTTATTACGTTTTTATGTTAGATGTATAGCAGACGTTAATATTTTAATTAATACGATTAATATGCTTGTAGGTCGTAAGTTTATTTCGATTATGGATCCAAACATCCCCCTATCATTTACTAGTTTACTTGAGTAAGATGATTCACCCCAAGTTGGGGTGAATAGTACCACTTCTATTACCCCAAGTAATCCCCACGTGTCTTACCCCTCGTACCCACCACCTAACCACAACCAACACATGTACCAACCATATTACCCACCACAACCCCACTTCAGGAATCCAAGTAGTAGCTCAGGTCAAAACCCTCATAATTATCCTCCACCTTATTACCCCCTACCACATAATAATCCCCACAATGTGCATCACAGTGAGTACCCATATTACCCTCCCTACTATCCTCCACCACACACCTCCCCGAATTACTTGTCTGCAAGGAGCAACTCTACACCTTCATCTACGCCAACCGGGGCAACGGTCGGATTAGGAAATTCTGAGACCGATATTGACCCGAATACTGAAGGGGATGTGGATAAAGTACAGGGGGTGCAAATATCGATGCAAAGGAATGGACAATTGAAGAGGATCAATGGCTAATACGTGTTTGGATTAACATAGACACGGACGCTGTTGTCGGGAATGATCAAAAGAAGACTGGTTTCTGGGCTAGGGTGGCCTCCAATTTCAATAACCACCCTCCACAAGGAGCCTCACCTCGTTCTTGGAAGACACTGAATGGCCGATGGGGTCGATGCTCCCCGCTCGTCAGTAAATGGGCGGGTATTATGTTAGAGGTTGAGCGTATCAACCAAAGTGGATGGAACGAGGTTATGATTCTGGAGGCAGCACATAAGTTGTACAAAGAACGTGCGGGGAAGAAGTTCGACCTCGAGCACTGGTATGAGCTGCTCAGAAACCAACCAAAATGGAGGGTTATATGTGACTCACTAAAGTCTGGGTCAGGATCCTCCAAAAGTTCCCATCCCGACACCGAAGAGGTAGGAGAGGAAGGTGCCGGTGGAAGTGAAAGACCCGAGGGGAAAAAAGCAGTGAAGAGAAGGCTAAAGCAAAAGGCAAATACAACTGTCGTTGATCTAGTCACAACTAAGTTGCAGGACTTGAGCAGTAATAGTAGCGATATGAATGAAATGTTCAAAGATTATATCATACTAACAAGAGAAGAAAAGGCACAGAAGATGATGATGAGGGAAGAAAAGGTGAGGGTCCAAAAGGATAGAATAATGATGATGGACACCTCAATGTTGAGTCCTAAACATGCAGCGTATTATGAGGAAAGAAAAGCACACATCATGAGAAGGAGATCACGGCAATCATCATCATCGCAGTAATATGTCTCCCCTCTCCCATCATTACATAGATTATAAGAACAATGTTGCTCAAATGAAGTTCGAAGATTGTAGTATGTAACTTTATTTCACCATGTATTGTATTAGATATGATTTGGTGTCATCGTCTTATGATATTAATTTATGAAATTGGTATGTCGTTGTTGTTTAATCAAATTCTTACTCTTCTATACTTTAACATTTTCGTATATAATCCTGTACAGGATATTTGTAATGGATAATTTCAATGTTGAGAAGTTGCCTTGTGAGAAAGATTCATCCTCGTCATCCTCCTTATCTTCATCAGATACTAATATCATGGTAATGGGCGCTTTTCTCCAACATCAGCAACAATTTCAACAGGATATGGGTGCCCTTTTCCAACATATTGAACCAACAAGGGACTTGACGCCTTCGGCATCTAGGCCTCCGGTAAATAAGAGATTCATTAAGAGGGATAGAGAAGCTGCGCACAACCGCTTATACAAAGATTACTTCGCGGAAGATTCACTGTACAATGATCATCATTTTCGTCGCAGATTTCGAATACAAAGGCACTTATTTCTCCGCGTTGTGGAAGCACTTGGCCATCATTCAGAGTACTTATAGGTTAGATACGATGCGGCTGGAAAACATGGGTTGACACCATTAACCAAGTATACCGCAGCCATGCGAATGCTTACTTATGGTGTGGCGGCCGACTGCGTTGATGAGTACTTGAAGATTAGTGCGAGCACCGCAATGGAATGCATGAAGAAGTTCGCCTTAGGCATCATTGAGGTTTTCAGGGAAGAGTATTTGAGAAAACCCAATCAAGCTGATATTGATCGCTTACTACAGGTTGTTGAAGTCCGTGACTTTTCCGGTATGCTGGGAAGCATAGACTACATGCACTGGGAATGGAAGAATTGTCTGACAGCTTGGAAGGCATCATTTCAAAAGCAGATTTACAAGGTGCCAACTATTATTCTTGAAGCCGCTGCATCATACGACCTTTGGATGTGGCATGCATTCTTCGGGTTGCCTGGAAGTCTCAATGACATAAATGTCCTTAACCGCTCACCGGTTTTTCAAGAGTTGTATGTTCAGGCTCCGAAATGTGAGTATGTCGTCAATGAGCATCAGTACAATATAGGATATTATCTTTCAGATGAAATTTATCCAAAGTGGGCGACATTTGTTAAGACTATCCCTCTTCCCCAAGGAGCGAAGAATAAACTCTTCGCAGAACGTCAGGAGTCGGTTAGGAAGGACGTTAAACGAGCATTCGGTGTGTTACAAGCTCGATTTGTCATTGTACGAGGCCTCGCTCGCCTGATGGATCAAAAAGAAATTGGTATTATTATGAGAGCATGTGTGATACTCCATAATATGATTGTTGAGGACGAACGGGACAATTACGAGCTGGCATTTGATTACGACGTTGTGGACGGAACTGTCCCGGAGCCGATTGTCAACCACACCCACCATCCATGCTATGACACGTACTTTCAACGGTCATGTCAAGTTCGCAACTCTGACACATATGCAACTCTCCAAGCGGACTTGATTGAGGAGATATGGAAGCGAAATTCGGGCCCGCGGCGAAAAGGATAATTAAATTAGCGTCATATTGTTATTTTTTTTTAATTGTTCACTTATTGTAATGTTTTCTTCATCAATCAATGTATCTTTTTTTTAATCATTGACCTATTGTAATTTTTACATTCCACAATGTCTAATTTTTTTAAATTAATAATCCTTTCTTATTAACTTATTATGTGCAAATTATTTTTCACATAAATAATACACCTACATAAGAAAACAAAACAAAAAATATTTTTGGCTTGTTTCATTCAAGCACGTGTAACTTTTTTTTATATACATACTATTTTTTTTGAAAGTAAAATATTATGCATCTTTAAATAATTATATTATTAAATTATTATGTGAAAATAATTTTTCACATAAACAATAAAGCTAAATAACAAAACAAAACAACAAGTATTTTTTAAATTGTTACATTCAAGCATGTCTAATATTTTTTTAATTTCAGACTCCTTTTTTTTGAAAAATAAATGCGTCTTTAAATAATGGAGTTTCGAAATTATTAAGTGCAAATTATTTTGCATACAAATAATAAAGCTAAATAAGAAAACAAAACATAAAAACAAAACTACTTAAATATGATTTAGTGTGGGGTCTATAGGTATTATTTTATTTGGTGAGCCAAAGTGGTGAGCCTTGCATTGGAGAGAGTGAGGATTGTGAGTTAAAAAGTTGGAGAGAGAAATGATGTGTCAGTGGTAGGCCCCCCACCGGTGAGCCAAATTTTGGGCTCACCATTGGGATTGCTCCAAGGTCTTGTTCTTTTCGTAGTTTAATTGGTCCAATTTATACATTTTTACTCGCATCTACTCTTTCTTTTCTTTTCCCACATTTTCTCACACTTTAAAAAAATATATTTCTTCTCATTCCTTTTCACTCTCACCCACTTTCACCTACTCCTTTCCACTTCTACATATAACTATTACTTTTCATATTTTGAGAACTTTTTATAATTTATGTAATTATATATATGAATAGTTCGATAATAATTATGAAAAATTTTATTTATTTTTCGGATATTATGGAAATATTTATTAGTCGTGCCAGAAATTGTAGATGACATAATTTTTGTTATATATATTGAAGAAATAATTTTTTTCTACTTTGTTAAGCAAATGTTAGTTTTTTGTGACTAGTAGATATTTTGGATTCGATTCTGTATATAGAAGAGATCCTTAAATTTTTTTTTTTCGTTGGTTACGAAATATTTGTTATAGATCATCAAAGTGTGGATGATTGTTGCTGTATATGTAACAGATTTATTTTTCGTTCATCATAATTTAAGGCCAAATTTGCATATATTTTTTCCGATATAATGAAGAAATGTGCAATTTTTTTTGGCATTATTTGTAATTCGTGATAGGAAGTGTAGATGTATTGTATGTGTATTTTGAGCGGATATTTTTTTCGATGTGTATTGGTAACAAAATATTGGAAGTTCTTCACACAAATTGTAGATGATTATTTTTCGTGTATTGAGGGTCTGTTCTTTTCGTTGAAAAATATGAGTTGGTAAATGGATGAAATTGATTGAGATTGTTAGAAGTGGGTTAAAGTAGGTTGAAGTGAATATTTTTTTGGTTGAAGTGGGTTGAAGTAAGTTGAAGTGGATATTTTTTTTTTGTTGAAATGAGTGGAAGTTGGTTGAAGCAGGTTGAAATGAGTTGAAGTTAGTTCAATTTTTTTTTGTATGATGGATAGAAGTTGGTTAAAATAGTAAAAAATAAGTTGAAATTGATTGAAGTGGGATGAAGTGGATTGAAATTGGTTAAAATTGGTATTTTTTTTATTAAAGTTCATGAAGTTGGTTGATGTGAATTGAACTGGGTTGAGGTTGGTAAATTTGGATCTATCAATGAAAAGAACAAAGCCTAAACATATGTGTATTTTTTTATTGTCCGTATTTGGTTAATATATGAAAAAATATATCCATAATTTATTTTACGAATAACGAAAATTACAATTTTTTTGGGATAACAATGGTCACGAAATAATATTTCGTATCTGAGTCTATACAGAAAAATATTTTTTCAGTTTAAAAAAAATTTTATCATTGGTAGTTATCACAAATAAATGATTACATTAAAAAAACAAAATACGTAACTTACATCAACTCTCCTGCTTCATTCAACTCTTTCCCACTTCTTCCCACTCCCCACTTCTTCCTCCCCTTTCCCACACTTAAAGAAAATACCACTCCTACCCACTCTTACTCACTTTTTTCCTCCCTTTCCCCCTCTTACCCATCCTACACCTGCAATTTCCTAGCAAAAAGAAAAGGGGCTAAGTGTTTAACATAAGAACTAGTACTTTTGCAGCTATTGATGCATGCATGGAAAAACTTTCTGAGTATTTTTTTTCCTTTTTTGTGGTAACAAATTACGATAATTTGGGATATTACAAAGTAAAAATTACGTTCTAATTTCTAAGAATTCGTCACATATCATGGGATAATCTAAAAGGTTTTGCTTGACATATTGACATGAGTGGAGCATGTGATTGAGTTGGAATTTTGAATAAAATTTATATAGAAAACTATGCAATCGATCCTGAAAATACATAATAGTTTTTATAATGTTAGAAATCGATAAAATAGAGTTTCAACTTACAAATATGTGAGATCTTTATTAATCATGACCTAACATCTAAGTGTGCCAAATTCCTCTCATGGATTAAGGTTGAACCTGTTTTGACAATAATTAAAGACAAAAAAGCAAAAAAAAATAATAATACTTTCATTTTATTTGAACACAATGTTATAGATAATAAAAAAGAAATCGAATCATCAAATGCATTCAAATGTCACTTACAATTTGAACATCCAGTTTCCGTGTCAATATATGGTATACATCTCTTGTTGGATGAATAATAATAAAACGTGAATTCAAGTGGTAGTCATTTATTGATATATTGGAGATTACTAAAACAAGAAATTCCAAGATTATATATTAAGAAGCTATCATTTTGGGCTGTTTGGTAACAATAGTTTTTTGAGAAAAAAGAGTTGTTTGGGGGTGTTTTAGTTATTTCGACCAAGTCAAACAGTTAAGTGAGTGTTTGATAAACAGTTGTTTGAAATACCTGTTTGGCCTCAAATAGCTCTTTTTGAAAAGGCTGTTTCTATTAGCCTTTTCAAAAGAGCTTGAAGACTCATATCGTCCTAGAGGGGGTGTGAATAGGGTAATTGCAAAACGCTTAAAATCAAAATCAAACGTAAATGCGAAAAATAAAAGATGATAGGCAACGATATTTTAACGAGGTTGGGCCTCAATCATGCTTAGGTCCATGCTTAGAGTTATCCAGCTCTAAGATTCAACTAGTACTCTACTTTTTTTTTTTTTAAGATGAACTCTCAATAATCTCTTAGAACTACATCGCTCTAGAGATTCCAATCACTTAAATCAACCTCTTGGTTCAAGTTTGGGCGGAGTTGACCTCACAAACTCCAAGAGCTCAGTAGAGTAAGTCAAAGTGTATTCTCAATGCTTTTTCTTACTTGCTTGGATACTTGCTCTTGCTCAAATGTCACTATTTATAGCCTTCCAAGTCGTGAACTGAAATTGCCAAGAAAGCAGCTTCTACCAGAATATCCTAAAATCTTATTTCAGGCCCTTGAAAAATATTCTCCAGATTTTGATTTGAGCTGAGCATTCTTCTTTTCAAATCAACACGTTGGATATGCTGCACATGATATCTTTCTTACATATGATGTTAGTAATCTCTTAAAAATGAGCATCAAGATATTTCGGGTAACCCTTTGATATTATCTTGCAATTTAAGCTTGTATCTTACTTAGTAGAATCTTGCCAAGATCAAATCAAATAATATTGATGCAAGGTAATTCAGTCCATAATTGATCTTGTATGATCTTCAATTTGAATTTCAAATTTGAAGTGGCTAGAATATATCAATCAAATAATATATTTCAATTTTGGGTGATAGTCCATATTCTCTCCATATTTGTCCTTATCTTTCATTCGTATAAAAGGCTACTCTTCTCATGCTTGCATTCGATTTTTCAACCTCTTAATTTTGTATTTCATCAAAACCTTCTTAGTTACTAAGGAAGTCAACAGAGCTTTTGATGGAGATCCACCTGTGACCATGAATACCTACCCTCAAGGTGGTCCAAAACAATCAGATTTAATGGCTAAAGTGCAAAAAACACGCCTAGTTTGCCTTAGTCATTTTCAGCCTTCATCCTGTTTTCAGTCCGTGAACAAGCCCGGTTTTGTACACATTATTACGTGACCTTCCAATGGATATGACTGGGATGCAGGAGGCCTAACTTTAAGTTTAAGATGTGTTCTTTCCAATAAGACCAATTGCAAGTCATTTGGAGGTCATTTGCTACCTCAAATCAGCTGTTGAAGTCAAGTGCTCAAAACTGTTTCAGTTTTGCCCAGTTCTGGAAATGGGTCTGTTTGGACGACCAAAGCTCCTCCATTTGGACTGAAACTTTTATGGCTTGAAAGTGCATTAATAATATTATCAAGTGGCCATAAAAAACCTCAGCCAAATTACACACCTAAGGAGCTATTAACCAGCAAATTAAGGGAAGAAACTCCCTTTTATCCGGGTAAAGACAGCCAGCTGCATTTTGTTCTTTTTGAGGTGTTTTTGCTCTTATCAAGGTTTAATCCACTTGCAAAGGTCATGATTAAATGCCTTGAAGCTGATTATGTCCTCCCAAGCCTCCCAAGCCGACAACTCAGCCTCAAGATCAACAATTAAGTGTTGTCAAGCTACGGTTTAATCTAACCGTTTTTGGTGTTGTTTTGGTTTTCGGGTTTTAGCCTAGTTTAGCTTCTAATTTGACTTTGTAAGCTGAATGCTTGTGTTTAGGAGGATTATAAAACCTCCCTTGCTGCCTTGTATGTTCACAAGTTGATGCATTTGAATGAAGTTGAGCCTTAGCTCCTTTGAACTCTCAAAACTCTCTTCTAGCTTATCTCTATCTTTGGCCGGGTAGGGTGGTGATCTAGCAAGAGTCTTAACCTCTCTTTGGTGGTGTTTCTGTATCCAAGGAGTTGTTAAGGGCCCTAGTACTAAACTTGGTGGTGTTTCTGTATCCAAGTGAGGTGCTAGATTCGGTTCCAATCACAAAACTATCCTAGTTTGAGCTTGTGTTTACAAAGGAAGCTTGAATCCGTTTGTTCTCCTTACACTCTGATTTGGCTTGCTTTGGTTGTTCCCCTTTGAGATACATCATATTTGGTATCAGAGCTAAGGCTTCCCTAGGCCTAAGCTTGCTACCCAACACCCTTCCAAATACCCAAACACATTTCCCCCACAAAACACCCAAAACCGTGCTCCACGGTTTCCACTGCCCAGAAGATCGGCACGGTCCCCCCGTGCCAATGAGCACGACCGTGCCCCTCTCCTTTCCCAGCCACATTTCATCTTCCCCCACATCCAGAACCTCAGCACGGTCACCCCGTGCCATGTCGCACGACCGTGCCACCCCTTTCCCAGCCACATCCCAACCTCTCTCACGTCCAGACCCTGAGCACGGTCACCCCGTGTCTAAGAGCACGCCCGTGCCACATTCAGCCCGAGAAGTACCACCTCGTTTCAACGTAAGTACTACTAGTATGACCATGGAAGAGAAGTTTGAGGCCCTCATGAAGAATTATGAGGCCTTGAGGCTGCAAAATGAAGAGATTAAAGGACAGAATGAGTACTTGAGGCGACAACTCAGAGATTCTTTGAAGCAAAAACGCAAGGAGATTAGGAGTTCCCGATCTTCTAACTCCTCTGACTCTGAGCCAGAAGTAAGAGAAGCCCCACACTTGAGCTCATCAAGTGAAGAAGAGGCCTATGGAAGAATGAGGAGAGGAAGGAAAACCACCTCACACCATGGAGACATCAGAGTGGAGATCCCGGAGTTCGAAGGGAAGCTTGACCCCGACGAGTTCTTGGAATGGCTTCAAACCGTAGAGAGGATTTTTGACTACAAGGAGATCCCAGAGGAAAAGAAAGTGAAGCTTGTTGCCATTAGACTCCGTAAGTATGCTTCTCTTTGGTGGTCTAACTTATATGCCAAAAGAGCTAGGCAAGGAAAGGGAAAGATTCGAACATGGGAGAAAATGAGAGCCAAACTTAAGGCCCGTTTCTTACCCCCATCTTACCTACAAGATAACTACTCCCGACTTCACAACCTTGTCCAAGGTAACATGAGTGTTGAGGAGTATACTAGGGAGTTTGAGAAGTTGTTGATCAAGTGTGACTTGAGGGAGCCTGAAGAGCAAACCATAGTGAGGTATTTGGGAGGGTTAGATCCTAAATATGCTTCATGTGGTAGAATTGCAACAGTATACTACCTTTGATGAGGTTTGTGTTTTAGCCCACAAGGTTGAACAACAAAAGAAAGACAAACCCCTCAAAAGAGACTTTCCCGAAACCTTTCCCGAGAGCCAACCTTTCAACAAGGGGAGCTCTTTCCCACCTTCTAAACCCACGGTTCCGATCCCTCCCACCACACAAAAGAACCAAGCTCCTCAAAAGAGCCTAACCCTTCCAAACCGTCCAAACCCCACAACCTTGAACACAAAAAGATGTTTTAAGTGTCAAGGTCTAGGCCACATAGCCTCGGAATGTCCAAATAGGAGAGTCATCTCCTTGGCCGAATGGGAAGCAACTAAGGAGGAAAAGGAGGAGGAGGACAAGGAGGTGTATTTCATGGAGGAGGTCGTGGAGGAAGCGGACGAAGGAGAGTTACTTGTGTTGAGGAGAGCCTTGAGTAGCCATAAAGGAGACAAGGAGGACCAAAGGGAAGACCTATTTCACACAAGATGCACGGTCCATAGCCAAGTGTGTTCCGTGATTATCGATGGTGGCAGTTGTGCGAACGTATCCTCACTTAGCATGGTGAAGAAACTCAATCTCCAAGCCTCGGCTCACCCCCATCCTTACAACATCCAATGGCTCAATCAAGACAAAGGATTGCAAGTAAATTCGAGGTGCTTGATTTCATTTTCCATTGGTAAAAGTTACCAAGATGAGTTGTGGTGCGACATCATCCCCATGGATGCATGTCATCTTTTGTTGGGAAGGCCATGGTTGTTTGACCGAAAGGTAATGCACGATGGCTATTTGAATACTTATACCTTTCAAAAAGATGGAAAGAGGATCACCCTTGCCCCCCTAAGCCCATCCCAACTCCACAAAATTAAGCCCCAAAAGAACCGAGAGCATTCGGATTTACTCCTCACTACTAAAGAGCTACTTCTCAAGGTCTCACACCATGAGTTCAAGGACAATTTGAGGGCAAATTCTCCTCAACAAGGGGAGGATGATAGAGATCCACCCGTGACCATGAATACCTACCCTCAAGGTGGTCCAAAACAATCAGATTCAATGGCTAAAGTGCAAAAAACACGCCTAGTTTGCCTTAGTCATTTTCAGCCTTCATCCTGTTTTCAGTCCGTGAACAAGCCCGGTTTTGTACACATTATTACGTGACCTTCCAATGGATATGACTGGGATGCAGGAGGCCTAACTTTAAGTTTAAGATGTGTTCTTTCCAATAAGACCGATTGCAAGTCATTTGGAGGTCATTTGCTACCTCAAATCAGCTGTTGAAGTCAAGTGCTCAAAACTGTTTCAGTTTTGCCCAGTTCTGGAAATGGGTCTGTTTGGACGACCAAAGCTCCTCCATTTGGACTGAAACTTTTATGGCTTGAAAGGGCATTAATAATATTATCAAGGGGCCATAAAAAACCTCAGCCAAATTACACACCTAAGGAGCTATTAACCAGCAAATTAAGGGAAGAAACTTCCTTTTACCCGGGTAAAGACAGCCAGCTGCATGTTGTTCTTTTTGAGGTGCTTTTGCTCTTATCAAGGTTTAATCCACTTGCAAAGGTCATGATTAAATGCCTTGAAGCTGATTATGTCCTCCCAAGCCTCCCAAGTCGACAACTCAGCCTCAAGATCAACAATTAAGTGTTGTCGAGCTACGGTTTAATCTAACCGTTTTTGGTGTTGTTTTAGTTTTCGGGTTTTAGCCTAGTTTAGCTTCTAATTTGACTTTGTAAGCTGAATGCTTGTGTTTAGGAGGATTATAAAACCTCCCTTGCTGCCTTGTATGTTGAACAAGTTGATGCATTTGAATGAAGTTGAGCCTTAGCTCCTTTGAACTCTCAAAACTCTCTTCTAGCTTATCTCTATGTTTGGCCGGGTAGGGTGGTGATCTAGCAAGAGTCTTAACCTCTCTTTGGTGGTGTTTCTGTATCCCAGTTGTTAAGGGCCCTAGTACTAAACTTGGTGGTGTTTCTGTATCCAAGTGAGGTGCTAGATTCGGTTCCAATCACAAAACTATCCTAGTTTGAGCTTGTGTTTACAAAGGAAGCTTGAATCCGTTTGTTCTCCTTACACTCTGATTTGGCTTGCTTTGGTTGTTCCCCTTTGAGATACATCAGCTTTTTGTAGAAATGACACATTTATCTAAGACTTTAAACAAATCACATTACATGCCATTAACTTATATTTATATAATACTATTTTATAGAATAGAAAGAGTATATAGTATCATAAAGTGTTCCTTCATAGCATTCGAACCTAATTATATCTTGAGGATTAATAAAAGTAAAGGTATTTTCACTATTTTTATTTTTTTGAGATAAAAATAAACCATTGAATCTCTTTCATTGTTTGTATTTTTTTTTCCTTAGCCAAGTGGTATACTTTTTGTTGTAGATTTTATAATTTTACTAGTATATTATATCACGCTTATTTGGTTCTCTCAACATACACCTTTATGAACATCTAATACTCTAATATTTATACTTTAGATTATTCAATCTCTCTTCTGATTACCTCGACAATGAGCTTTGGATCGATGCAAAATAGTACCATTTGATACTATATTTTGTATCAATTGAATCTAATGAAAATAAAGTCATTAGAGATTCGTATAAATGTCAATTTCAATTTATAAACCAAAAAAAAATTTATAAATAACAAAATAATGTTATAAAACATTGGCATCATTCACATAAGTACAAATTAAAAAGAAATAAGATAGACAATATAATGAATGTAAGTTATGTAGAATTTAATAGGATAGTAAAGTTTTATCAATGAAGTTTTTCTTCTATTTTTTTGTGTGATCACTAATGAAGTTAATTTATACATATGACACTAATTTAATTCTTTTTAAAAAGAAACTAACCAATAAATAAAAAATATGTTCTATTAAGAAGTAATTTTGAGATAAGGATATAAATGAAATTTATCAAACGTCTTTATTAGAAATAGCTAAATTACCAAATAATTTTTCTACAAACAGCTCATGAAAACACCTAATTCAAACAACTAATAGCTAGCAGTAATACAAACAACTAATAGGTAATAACTAACAACTGTTTGTCAAGCAGAGTCTTTATCTAGCAATCATACCATCGTGTTCAATTTTCTTAGTTAGCTATTAATTGGTCAATATGAACTTAAAATAAAGCGATAATAAAGCCAATATGGGGTTGTTTGGTTGCAAGAGCTTTTTGGGAAAAAAAAGCTTTTTGGAGAATTTTAGCTGTTTTGACTAGTCAAAACAGCTAAATTGGTATTTGATTGAAGAGCTGTTTGAAAAAGCTGCTTGGACCTAAAAAGCTGTTTCTGAAAAGGCTATCTCCATTAGCCTTTTGGGAATAGCTGTTTGTGAAAATAACATAATTACCCAAGAATTTGAAACAATTACATCGTATGTCATTAGTTTTTTGTAGTGATATTTGATATTGTGTATTATTTAAATTTAATCTATTCAAGATTAAATCATTTGAATATATAAATTTCAATTCATAATAATAAAATAGGTAGCAAATAACAAAATAATATTTTAAGACATAATTATCATGTGGATAGATATACACAAATTGAAAAGAAAAAAAACATTAATAAGAATATAAATTATATACAACTAGTAACAAATTAAGATTTTATCAATAAAATTAATTTGTACATATGACATCGATTTACTTCTTTTTGGAAAGAAAATAAAATAACTAGTAAATAAAAAAATATTTTTAATTAAAAAGTAATTTAGAGATAGGGGAACAAATGAAATTTTAATAAATATCTTTTTTAAAAACAGTTAATTTTATCAAACACTTCTTTTATAAACAGCTAATTCTAACAACTAATGTAAATAGTTAATTCAAATAGCTAACAGCTGTCTACTAAATAGAACCTATATTGACAATGTTCACCAGTAGTTTTTAATGCATTCATGTTCATCGAATGGATTAATGCCTAAACCAAAAAATCATGCATTTTCTCTATCAAAAAAGAAAAGGTCATTATTTTTCCTCTTTGATTTTTAATTTATATTTGAGACTCTTGAAATTGAGACGGAGCGACATTACATAGCACTCGCATTTTAATACACACTCACTACGACATACACGCTAGTGCTATATGTACCCACTAGACCTGTCAAAAATTGATCCGACTTGAAAATCCGACCCGAACCCGCCTGAAAATTTTAGATTTTGAATACGATTTTCTCGACCCGAATCCGAAATAAACCGAACCCGAAAAACCCGTAAATTAGCGGGTCAAACCCGACCCGAACCCACTCACTTGACCCGAACATTATATCCTTAGTTCTTTATTTTTCTCTAATTTATCTCTTTTAATAATAATGGTTAGTCATTTTTATTGAGTATTTTGAAAAGACATTATATAACTATTGCATCTATTTACAAATTAAACAATAATAACCTTATTTTTTCTTCTCCATTCTCTGAAAATAAAACCGTACACAACTTTTAAATGGCAAAACGTTAAAAATAGGTATTAAATTGCTTGGAATAACTATCTAATCTTTTTTAAAAAGTTAATCTAAAAGAACACAAGTATTAAAAATGCGAAAGTCATACCATTATATAGTTCGTTAAACAAATCTGTCTAATTTTTTAAAATTAATTAATTTGTAATAATTTAAATTTTTGATGTTATAACTGTAAGATAATATCTTGTACTTCTTTTATTTAATTTTATTTGGTTTTCGTTCTGACTAGTCTTGAACTATGATATTAATGGTAGAAAAACGACTAGTCGTATTCGTATTGGGATCGGTCCATTAATAAAGTTTTACTTAATTGGATATTGGTAGGTTAGTTAATAAAAATATTAAATCATTAAATAGGTTATTGGAGGTGAAACTGCTATAACCCATTAAAATGCTCTAGATAGGCTGCCCAATAAATGGTCGACCCACTATTAACCTTCTTTCAATATACGGGTCGATCTACCGAAATCAAGTGGGGTTTAATTCATTACCCGCCCATACAAGATGTTCATATGTTATAATAAAATGTTTGAATATTTGAATATTCTTTTGAGAAATTACGATTATTATGCATTTTCATTAAATAATGACAATTTTGAGTAATAAATATGCAGAATTTTTGATTTTAAAAAAAGAAAATAACTCACAGAAAAGGCGCTCTAAACCCGTTGGGTTGATCCGAAACCCGTAAAACCGAAATACACCCGACTCGTATTTTACCCAAACCCGAAATACACCCGATCCGTATTTTACCCGAACCTGAATACACCCGACCCGTATTTTACCCGCCCGTCCGAATTGACAGGTCTAGTACGCACACTTCAGACGGGCTGGTTTACTGCCTATTTTTCGCAAAAATTAATCTTAAATTCCACTGTGAAATAAATGTCAAATTGATAAGCAATTTTTTTCTTTCCCTTAAATAAGTGAAAAATACTTTTGAAAATCAACATAGAAAAAAAAAAATCAATGTCATATCAATGAGGTTTATCAAAAATTATGCTACTTATTCATCAAGTATAAAGTAATAATAATATATATACACCAATTCTTGAGCATTAATGAGCTTCTTTTCTCCCTGAGGAGTTCCTCTGCCACGCTCATGGGAAATGGAGGCAAGCAGTGGGGCAGCCATCGTGGGTCCAACCCGACCACCCTCCCTCCCCCTCCCCCCAAAAAAATATATGTTAGAAAATCAAAAAAATTCGAAATTAAGAATATGTGTTATGTTTGTTGAAAAGAAATATGAAAACTGTGATAGCTTAGTGGTCCAGCTCTTGGCTTCGTGTGTTGATGGTTGCGAGTTCAAACCTCCCCCCTCCCATATTTTTATTTTTTTCAAATTTTTTTGGTTTTTGTTTTTAAGCCCAGAACTGGCCTGTTCTTCGGTCTTCGCCGCTGCTTGCTTCTGTGCTTCGCCCCTGGCTGCTCCTGTTCTTCGCCACTGACGCTACGCACCACCATTCATCAATCCGGCAATCCCCCACCGACCACCGTCCACGGCGTTCCTGCATCGCGTCGACCACCTGCCACCCACGGACTCACATCTCTCTCCATTCTCCAAATTTGTGAGTTCTCAAATCTCAATTTGTAGGTTTCATTTCAATTGTATTGTGGGTTAAATATGAATTTGTACATTAGTTTAATACTTTGATTGCAATTCTCATGTTTGATGCTTGAAGCAAACACCGCGGGTGATTTTTGGGTTTGCTTTGCTTGATTCTAGGGTTTTGCCATTTATTTCAATTGTTGGATACTTGGATGCAATTGTTGGATTTCAATTGTTGGATGCAATTGCAGTGTTTTTGGTCATTTATCTTGTATGCGAATTGATCATTGATTATAGTTTAGGGGTCTCATGAGTATTTGATTTATATGTTTAATTTTAATTGTAGGTCAAAATGCATAGGTATTTCAAAAAGATAGGTAAGGAATGCTCATCGTTACCTTCAAGTTCGAAATCCGAAAATTCATCGTTTAATTTTATATTATGTGCTATTAATTCCGACCCCTCTCTCTGAATTTCTTGGCTTCGCCCCTGGAGGCAAGAACGACTCAACGTTGCGGGGAATGTTGTGTGATCAGCCTCTGGACCTTCGATGGGTGCAATTGCAAGAAAGTGAAGAAAAAATTTTGGGCAATTCGATTTTCAATAAACCTAAAGTCACTGAAACAGTAACATCGACGAACCCCACTGATCCTTGTGGTGGAAGAGCTTTCAGCTGATTACTGTGAAACTAGATTCTCGTGATCAGGCAGTGACAAAGAGGCTGAGAAGTCACAAGCCTTCACGGTCAGATCATATAATATATCAGGTCGGGTCATTCTTTTGGAAGAGAGCTTATGCTGCTTTGGCAAAAAGCATGTGCACATCAAAGCCTGGCATAAGGATGTTGTCATTGGTCAATCCCTAGGTTGGGATGACAATTACACTCGAGTTCGAAGCATATCTGATTTCATCTGCGACAAAATAATCCGATTTAAATCCAATAAAAAAATATTCAAGTCCGAATTCGGTAAAAATAATCCGAGTCCGAGTCAGATTCGGATCGAATTCGGAGGGAAGATAACATCCGATCCAATATTCCAATCAGGTCTGACTATTTTATTAAATAATTAAAATTCAAATATAAAACTTTACATATCTAAAGTCTACCCTTGCAGTTCAACCTCCAAGCCCAACCCTAATTTTTTATTTTAAATTTTTTATTTTACAAATCTAAAGTCGACCATTCAAACTTAATTGTAAGTCCTTAACATCAACTCTCATTAGTCACTTAGCCATCCCTCTCTCTACCCCTTTCTCTCTTAGTTTGACTTCACCTTCGGCCACTTGTGAGTTGCCTGACTCCCTATCACTGTACATTGGCGTCATTTTCATTGCCTCATTGTCAATCTCCCCTAGTTTAGTATTAAATGTCCAAATATTTGGTTTGCAAGATAGTAAGGCGCATATTATCGTATCGATAATTAGACAGAATAAGTTTTGATGGAAAAACAAAATACAAAATTGTTCTGGGGAAAAGAAATATATTCGGATAAGATTAAATTCGACTGCAATTTGATCTGACTCAGATCGGATTTGAAGGTTTCCTCTGATCCGCTGTCATCCCTATTCGACTAAAGAATAACTTATGCACATGAATGACAAATAAATTTAGTTTGATGGAAGTTTTTCTTTAATTTTTTTGAGGTGTTGCAGAGACCAAACTCATAAAATCAAATTATCTTCAAGAATGAATCAATAAAGAAGAGTTTGATTAAGGGATGCTAAATTAATAATATAAAAAGTATATCAAGAAGCACAAAATCTGTTAAGAAAATAATAATTGAAATTGGAGTTTAGTAAATACGGAAATGACAAAGGATGTAGATATTGAAAAATATAAAACAAGATCAAGAAAAGATAATTTTAGGCACATGATTTTTACGTAGAAACCTAAATCGTGAAAAAACCACGGGCGGCATCAACAACACAAAATTCGCTATAATATGAGTGAGTATAAAATGATCTCAAAGTAAACGCTCAAGGAAGAGATCAACAAGAGAGATAAAGATCTCAAAGTAAACGCCTAAGGAAGAGATCAATTACCATAAAAATCTCTCAATACTAACTCTTAATAAAATATGGAATAGAAAAAGAAAGTGCGGAAAGGCATTCCCAAATATCCCGCTCCAAATAAAGTTAAACAATCTAGTATTTATAGATAAGCCCTAAAAGTACCAAGGGTTGAATCCTAACCGCAAATATATGTCTTGGTCACTAAATATCATCTTTACAAAAAAGAAAGAAGATATTCAATACAAAATATGAGAACAATATAATTTTCATAAAGTAAAATATTTTCAACTACACAACTTGAGCCTTGAGTGCCAAGCAATAATCTTCAAAAAGGAAATAATTTAATTATTTCCAAAACCGGCAAAGAAATTTGGGACAAATCCCAACAAAATCAAGCGCTGGAAAAAATTTAACTTGTCTGACCTCAATATCCGAATTTATCTGACCCGAAAAATCAGATGTGGTAATGAATTTTTTGTTTGAACTTTAAATCTGAGCACAATATTTTTTGTATTTCTACTGTCAAAACCGATTTTGTCAAACGTAACCTTCTCTGAATTGTCCAACCCAAAAAAACCAAGTATCGAATGTCAATTTTTCATCTGAATTTTAACATTGTTCAATTTATCCGACTTAAATTTAATCCGAAGTTGAATTTTTGCAAACACTAATAATATAAAGGCCTTGGTAGATTTTTTTTTTTTTAAAAAAAAACTGCAATATACAAGAGAGTAGATGTATAGAATTGAGAAACACCGAAATAGGAAAAAGTAACTACTTTTTTGAGCAATTATAGTTGAAAAGGATCTGAACCATTGATTTAAATCAATCAAACCTCATTCTTTGAAAAGGGTCACCCACAGTCTGTATGATAGGTTACTGAAAGGACAAATGAGTTTCGTGCCGTATTTGCACGCCACGTCTGGTCTTCTCTTCGACTACCCTTGTGCATCCCTCCTCTCCAATCCTTCCCAATTTCATTTTCTTTTTTTTTAAATCATCATCCCTACTTTGATTCAGAGTTGAAGCTTCTCGCTGATTTCATCTGCAGAGGGCAATGCTGTCATAGAAAATGACCCCTCTGTGTGTGTGTCATAATAGATTCTTGACAGAACCTGATAAAGAAAATCAATAGTATTGATTGTGAGTCATATTGATTTGTGAAATGATGAAGCTTTCAATGCTTAATATGAATTAAATGAAATTATGGCGAGAGGTTGGAGGAGAGATGTAAATAGTCGTCCAGTGTGTATGTGTGAACCGCGAAGGGGGGGCTCTGGGACACTCATTTTTTGGGAAACAACCGGTTACTTGCTATAGCCGGTTGTCATTAACTAATTGAATGACTGAGATCTTGTAAAGTACGGCCAAGGGCTATTATCATTTTCAACTATAATCCTTGGAAAAAAATTAATTATGATAGAATCTTTAGGGAAAAAAAGACAATTGAGAAAATGATCTTACTTACCCATAGCTTTTAATAGATGGTAACATTTCGATAAAGATAACTGTCATCATTAGATATTTTACAAATTGAACAACTAACTGCACTAATATACGACAATGGCTAATTGCTGGTAAAATCATTAAAAATTAGTACAATAACTAATCATTACTAAAATAGTCTGTTTTACCGAACACTTCCTTAATTGGCAATTAAAAGTTAAAACCCGACTCTAATGACATAAATATTTGATAAATAGTAGGATGATGATGATGATGATGATGATCATAATAATAATAATAATAATAATAATAATAGTAGTGAGACCAAACCGTAACTTATATTCCAAAATCCGTATCTCGTAACTCCTTGTTTTAGGGTTGAGTTTATAATAACACATTTTGATGAAAATTTCTTCCTCAGAAGATTACTAAGAGGTTTGGATATTTATTTTTACGCTAACCGAATTTAAAATGTCATTATACATATATTATTCTGTCATTAAAGATGATGAGTAACATACTGGAGGTTTTTGGTAACAACAACTTTTTGAAAAAAAAGGAACTGTTTGGGGATGTTTTAGCTGTTTTGACCAAGTCAAACAGCTAAGTAGGTGTTTGATAAAACAGTTGTTTAGTCCCAAAAAGTTCTTTTTGAAAAAGCTGTTTTCATTAGCCTTTTCAAAAGAGTTTTTTGTGAAAATGACATATCTGTCCAAGACTTTAAATAAATTATATTACATACCATTGCATTATATTTAATTATTTATATAATATTATTTTACAAAATAGAAAGAGTATATACTTTTATAAAATGTTCCTTAGTAGCAATCGAACCCGGTTAGATCTTGAGGATTAACAAGAGTAGAATTCTTTTTTTGAGGCAAAAACAAACCATTGAAGTTGCATTGTCCCTTTCATTATTTGTATTTTTTCCTTAACCAAGTAGTATACTTTTGGTGTAGATTTTCTAATTTCGCTAGTATATTATATTACGCTTATTCGGCTCTCTTACCATGCACCTTTATGAACGCCTAATATTATGATATTTATAATTTAAATTATTGAATCTCCCTTCCGATTACCTCGATAATCAGCTTTGAATCGATGCAAAATATTAACATATGATACTATGTTTTGTATGAATTGAATCTAATGAAGATAAACTCATTAGAAACTCGTATAAATTTCAATTTCAATTTATAAACCAAAAAAATTTTAAAAATAACAAAATAAAATTATAAAACATTAACATAATTTACAAAAGTACAAATTGAAAATAAATAAGATAGACGATGAATGCAAGTTATGTAAAATTTAATAAGAAAGTAAAGTTTTATCAATGAAATTTTTCTTCTATTTTTTTTATGTGGTCATAAATGAAGTTAATTTATACATATGACACCAATTTAATTATTTTTAAAAAGAAATTGATCAATAAATAAAAAATATTCTATTAAGAAGTAATTTAGAGATAAGTATATAAATGAAATTTTACCAAGCATCTTTATTAGAAACAGCTAATTTTATAAAACAATTTTCCTAAAAATAGCTAATTCAAACAACTAGTACAAACATCTAATTGAAACAGTTAATAACTAACAGCTAATACAAACAGCTAACAACTAACAGCTAACAGCTATTTGCTAAACAGGGCCACTAATACATATAGGCTCCCAATTAAGTCTGCCAATTTTTTTTTGGGGGGTAGATAATCCTACTGGTGTTAATGTAATAACAAGTCAATGTGAATTTTTTTTTAAAAAAAATTGTTAGTTGGGTGCCAATAAGATGCCAAAGACCATGTACACATAGGCGCTAACCAGACACCTAAAGCATCCGTTAGTACAAAACAAATAACGCATCTAATTTCAAGCAAAGCTAGTAATGCAAGTCTCCTAATTATCAACCTGCATAATTAACATTTGACTCTAAACTGTTTAAGGGTACACAAGTTAGAAATGCCGATTGGAAGCTCAATAAGCACATCCAAATCAAAATTACTTTCTGCTTTCAACCTCTTTTCTCAAAGTTCTTCTTCTAGTGGCCGAAGTTTCGTTCCTAATGATGGAAACGCATAATCTATTTCCCGACTGTAAAACTTCTTGGACAATGACCATTGAAATAAATGTTATCTTGCTTCTTGAGCATTAGTAGATAATTCTTTGTCGCCTTTTTCGTTGGATCCTGGTTTCTCCATCTCTACTCAAGAATGACACAATATGACTGTCGAACAAATAAATGTATTTTTGCTGTACTGTCCAACGATATATTAATTTTACCAATATTAATTTTTCCTTTTGAGGATACCTTAAAGTAATGTAATAAAATACACGCGCTAAAGTATAAGTTTAAGAAAATTAAATTAATAACCAATGAAAAAAATACCAAATGTCATGGCATAAGCAAACCATCCACTTTCATATGAATTGCATCTTGGGAAACTGCATGGCTCCACAATAAATTAGGACAACTACCCAGACGGGTGTCTGATCACAAGTCAATGATTCAGCGCAGCTCACTTTCAAGTTTGAATAATGAATGGTGCTACTCCTTTAATCTACCACCTAATATACTAATATACTTGCGAACTTCATGTTCCAAACATGTGGTAAGCGCACCCTTCAAAGCGAAAACTCATCAGTAATTAGTTGTTATAGGGTTTTTTTTTTTTTTTTTTTTTTTTTTTTTTTTTTTTTGATCGCTAGTTCGAAGGATTGACAAACAATCATGTTGAGGTAGCTTGGTATTTTAAGCATTGCAGTGTTTAGGTTACTGTCGATAGTGGCGGATCCAGATGTTTGAAATAGAAGTGTCCATTTATTAACGTCATCACTACTATACAATATCAATAAAAAAATAAATTATATGATGCATATTGTATATGGCAGCCTATTTTGTGCAAACGCTCAGTTTCTTCCCCCCCCCCAAACGTGCCATCTTGCATTTCTACACTAGCGGAAGTTAAGAAGCAATAATAATATACCCTACTTTTTTATCCCCCCAAAAACCTATGGTACCTCTACTGCTACATTTGTTCTTTGTTGTTTTCCATATTTTGAGTTTGATACATAAACTGAGACGAAATTGTAGAACATTATGATTACGTAGCATTTATTAAAACCTTTGGTTACAGAGGACAGATCACCAGCACCAAGCAATAAGACAAAAAAGATTGAGACATGAAGTAAACATGCCAAACATGAAATACAACTACAAATAATCTGTGCCTGCTAGTTAATCGCTCTAGGGGGGAGAAATAACATTAAGCTCAAATTAATCATTAGGGCAAGTTAAGAAAAAGTATGCACCAAGAACATATTGCAACTAAACAACAAAAAAAAAATAAATAATAACAATAAATAAAAATTAATAAAATTAGATTAAATTAAAAGTTGAACTCTAGATAAGAGAGGGAGGGAGACAAAGAAATTTGGGCTTTGGTGCACCCAATTTATTTTACTTTTTCATCAAATTTTAACTTTATAACTGTAATTTTGATATTTAAAGAAATTAAAAATATCAATATATGGACTAAATATATTTATAGTGTATCTATAATTTTTTAGATCTAATTTAGGAGTGTCTACATATATCAATCTAATTCCATTTAAATAACTGATTAGATTTTTTTTTTTTTTTTTGGGTAGAGGGGTGTCCACCAATGAGTAGATCCGCTCTTGAGTGTTGAGATGTCTTATGTTTATTCGTTTTATTAGCTATCGTTATCTCTTAGGTAGAATTTTTATCATCCTATTATTGTATCTTATCTTTTGGCAAACTACTTATCGAAAAAAAAAAAAGCGCGAAAACTCATCAATAATTAGTGACTTCCCCGTTGCCTCATCATATTATGTGATGATCCAAAATTTTAGGTAATGACGAATGCGCTATAGATTGATAATGATAGAACATTAAGATTTTCAAACATGAGATGGCTGTCAAAGAGCCAATATTTTAGTGCTTGAGATAATTGGCAGCATCAGCAATTACTGCTTTCATCTAAATTAGTTTGCCAAATTGTGATGTGTGGGGATGTAATATTAATTGATTACCACATCATATATGTGTCTAATTGATGCGACAATAGCACATAGAAATACTAATCACAGTATCACGGTACGTAATTAGTGTGTACGCTGTAGCTTTCCGAAAATCTAATGTGGTTGCTATTTGCTGAAAAGAATCGCCAATTCCAGACATTTTTGAAAAGCACACGCATGCTTAGCAAAGGTGCACGTACCAACGCAATAATAGCGGCCAACTTTTTGACTAGTGGCCTTTGTAGCAAGTAATTGAAACCCATCCCTCTTGTAGGTTCCAAATAAGTGGAATCATTTAATTTGAGGAAGGAGGATATAGTGATAATAAAATTTATTTTTCAATGCCGTGGAGTATTGGACATCAACCTTTTAGAATAAGATATAACAATGAAAATGGAGCGTAAAATAGGAATAGCAATGGGGTGGGTTGGATACGGGGGATATTTTCCATCCCCGTCCTCGCTCAGCTCCCCATCCCTTGTTCCCATCTTATTCCCCATTACGGGAAAAAATTCTTCTCCGTCCAGGTCTCCAGTAGGGATTCAATTTCCGATGGGACACCATGGGAATTTTTACCCTCAATTTTTTTTCCCTATGTTAAAACTATATTCAGGAGACGTACGTAGAAGGAAAAGAGAGATTATATATATAGAGTTTTTTCAAGTAAATTTATCTATTTAACCTTAATCTTATATTCAGAAATGAAGGATTTATATGTAATTTTAATTATAAACAAGGATAGGGATGAGTTTTTCCCCAATCAGGGACGGGAAAGTGGGGCTGGGGATGGAGGTTTTTTCCCAGACGGGAAAGCGGGAATGGGGACAGGGTAAAATTTCACCCTGTCCCTGCTCAGGGATTGAATCATGTTTCCGTCCCCATCCCCATTGGGGTCGGGGATTTTTCCCCAATGCGGGGCGAGGTCATGATAGGGACGGGAATTCGCCGCCATCTTGCCATCCTTAGTGTGAAATGTAAAGGGGGCTAAGCACATGATACATTAATGTGATGTTGGTCTAACTCCAAAATGTCGCGTTAGTCACTACTTAAGGGTTCTTCTCCTAATATTGAATCACCTTCATTGCTCCACAGAGCATAATCGTATCACAAGGGTTACTCACTTAATCCTTTGATAAGCCACTCAAAGAGCACCTTCTTTTTTTCTTTTTCTTTTTTTTTTTTGGGTCGCACTTCCTGACACACCACTAGTTGTACGTCATCTGTAAGGTAGTAACCCCTTTACTTCCTTGCTACAAGAGTATGAATAGAAAAATTATAAGCACAATACAAGAGTTATATGATATATCAAAGATGGCGCTTGTCCTCGGTACTCTTGTCCTCCAAATTGGTCTTCAATATATAACCTAGAAACACAATCGACAGTTGGAATGAATCAACTAGTTGTATATTGCACGCATCTTTAATTAGATCTTGCATTTCAATGTGCAGTACCGTTGTGACTCTTTGAATTTCTTCTTTATATGAAGCTCTCCATCTTTGGAAGGATATTGTTCGCCTTATCTTATGAAATAATCACCCGTATAACTATTGGAGAATTTTACTAAAAGTTCTGTTTCCTGGTTTAGGATATTTTTCCCAACTTGATTACTTAGACCTCAGAAACCTATTTCACTGCCTTAGTCTCATCTTTCCATGCTTGTTGCACGAAAACTATCTCCTTGTAAGAGCAAGAGCAAATTGATAGCGACTAAGAACCAGTAAGGTCAACCCCCAACTCCCCTTTTGGGCCATGTACAAAGAACGAAGTGGAAGAAAGGGAGTACCCCTTACCTTATTCACAATTCTACATAAATTAACAATGTAAAAGTTAAAGTGAATTTCTTTCTAATTTTTCTTTTCTAGATAACGAATAGTACTATATTATGACAACCTTTTCGAGTCTTGATAATTATAATTCTATCATACTAAAAGATAACTATATCATTTATATAAATTTTATTTCAATAGAACTAAATTAATTAAATCGATCAAACTAAACAAAATATTAAACAATTTCATCTTACAAATTTAAAGTTTAATTATGAAATGGTCATTAACTTATAGGTCATGCAAGCACGAGAGGTGTCATTAGCCCTCCCATAACTTCTAAGAACATTGAATATAAGTGATAGGCTAAAAACAATGATAATTCTATCATAGTTGAATCTTTTTTCAACCATAATACTTGATGAATTTGAACCATCGATTTAAAATAAACAAAGCTCAACCATTAAATTTTTTTTACCTTTAACCGGTGTTGTAGATCAATAATCTTCCTTTTACACTAACACCACCCCCCGCAACCACGTTCTTTTTTTCCTCTGTCCTACTGAGTACCGACCCGTTTCTTCTCTCCTCCAAAAACTCCATAGTCACTATCGCCAGAAGCTTGGAATAGAACAAGTGGCCAAAACCCCCAAAAAAAAAAAAAAATCCTAATTCCAATGGCCACTTTTGATTGCTTCACTAGAAAATAATGTATTCTAGTGCTCAAATTAAATGTAGTGCCCATTTAAATTCTGACCATCTTGAATCAATGTTTAGTGCATGCCTTTATCAGTGGCCATAACTATGGTTGTGTACAAAATTTATGGTGTTTGATGTCCATTAATTTACATTGTTGGGGGATTTTGGAGAAACTCCGAAGACACGTACAGAGAGTGAAAGGCAAGTGCTTGGTGTTCATTTCAAATTGGGAAGATTGCATTCTTAAAAGGAAGATTTCATGAACCCACTAGGTTCATCACCTAGTTGCATGTCCATTCACTTAACTACTAAAAGAAAGGATACCCAGTTCAGAGCAATAGCAGAGATTCAGAGAAATAGAGAACAAGAAAGACAAGCCTTGATGTCCATTTCAAAATCTACTTGAATCTTTGTCCATCTCTCTTTGCCCTTTGCTCACCAAAAAAATTAAACAAAATCAAAATTATTCCTGAAGTCCGTCGCTTCTTATTTATTGCCCAAATAACCTCACAAACTACATAGTAAACTACCCAAGGAAAGAAGTGTTCAAGCATATGTGATTTTAAGGCATTCCCCCCCCCCTCCAAAAAAAAAAATAGATAGCAAAACACAAGGTTGACGACAAGACCATCTTAGGCCCTCCTAGCAGGTGGAGTTGGCCCCCATTGTTGCACCTACAATATCTTCATCTCCTTCCTCGCCCTCCCCATCACTACTTGGGTGCCCTAATGTTGCAACGGAGTAGCTCTGTTTTCCCAATCCCATATTGAGAAGCGGGAGAGGAGAGAGAAATAGAGAGAATGACTCAATGACTTATCAAAATAGGGGGGAAAAAAAAGAACATTCAGATTACAAATTACTAACTATAGCAGGTTACTTAACACACAATCAATGATTAAGATTTATCATTGTACAATCAACGACGGCTATGTAATTTAACCATGATAATTGAAAAAAAAACAATTACCATAAAATTTTCATAAAAACAGTAATAAAATTAAAAACACGACAAAAACAGGCATAGGCAAAAAAAAAATTAAAAATAAAATCAAAAAAATGCACAACACGGTGATCCGAATCTGGCAACTTGGACGATCGACTCATCGACATCTTGGCAATTTCCACGTCTTCCTCTACCTGCCAACCCCCGTTTCTATCCCATCCAATCACCTCCTCTTCCCTTTCATCCTCATCATCATCATCATCATCATCATCTGTTTCTCTCTCCTCTGATCATCATCCTCTCACATCCGCATCTGAACCCATATCGATCAACACCATGAGCTGGTGGTGGGCTGGTGCTATCGGTGCTGCCAAGGTAATTCAGTCTATAAATCCATTGATTGCTTCATTCATCAATTGATAAATTTGCTATGGTTTGATTTTGATTTTGATTTAGATAGCGATTCAATCAAAATTCCCCTGATTTGTGCAGAAAAAATTTGATGAACCCGAGGATTCAATTACGGGGAGGGGCAGCTACCAGAGCGTAGCGTTGATCGTGGGGGTGACGGGAATAGTGGGCAACAGCCTGGCGGAGATCCTCCCTCTCTCCGACACTCCCGGTGGCCCATGGAAGGTCTACGGCGTCGCCCGCCGCCCTCGTCCCCCCTGGAACGCCGATCACCCTATCGAATACATCCAGTGCGACATCTCCGACGCCGCCGACGCCGCAGCCAAGCTCTCCCCTCTCTCCGACCTCACCCACATCTTCTACGTCTCCTGGGCTAACCGCCCCACCGAGGCTGAGAATTGCGAGATCAATGGCAGGATGTTTCGAAACGTTCTGGATTCGGTCATCCCTAATGCTCCGAATCTTAAGCATATTTGTCTCCAAACTGGGCTCAAGCACTACGTTGGACCCTTTGAGTCCTGGGGAAAAATCAAGCCCCATGAACCCCCGCTCACCGAGGATTTGCCCCGGTTGGATGCGCCCAATTTTTACTACACTTTGGAGGATATCTTGTTTGAGGAAGTTGCTAAGAAGGATGGTCTTACATGGTCCGTCCATCGACCGACGGTTATATTTGGGTTTTCCCCTTACAGTTTGATGAATTTGGTGGGTTCATTGTGTGTCTATGCTGTGATTTGCAAGCATGAGGGTGTGCCCATGAAATTTCCAGGCTCGAAGGCGACATGGGAGTGTTATTCACAAGCTTCTGATGCAGATTTGATCGCGGAACACCAAATCTGGGCAGCTGTGGATCCTTACGCTAAGAACGAAGCATTCAACTGCAGCAATGGTGACTTGTTCAAATGGAAGCATCTATGGCGGGTGTTGGGGGAGCAGTTTGGGGTGGAGGCGGTCGAAGGCGAAGAACAGGGGATTAGCTTGGTTCAGAAGATGAAGGGGAAAGAGCAAGTGTGGGAGGAAATTGTGAGGGAGAATGGGTTGGTGCCCACAAAGTTGGAGGAGGTGGGGAATTGGTGGTTTGTGGACATGTTGTTGGGAGGGGAGTTGGTGTTGGATAGTATGAATAAGAGCAAAGAGCATGGGTTCTTGGGGTTTCGGAACACCAAGAATGCATTCATCTCTTGGGTTGATAAGATGAAGGCCTATAAGATTGTTCCATGAGAATAAGGAGAACGAGTGAAAGAAGCAATCTTCACAAGTGTTACTGTTGTTTATTGTGTTTTGGTTTCTTGTTGTAAGCCATTGTTCTGTTCTAAGATTTGAGGAATGAGGATCCCTTGTGGTGGCTTCTTAGAGTGAATTGCCCCATCTTACTTGACATTGGCCTCATTGTCCTTTGAATTTTATTTGGTAACATTCTTCCATGCCGTGTATTATTTGTTGTGTAAAAGTATATGAATTTTAGGTGTCTTGTATCTACTTTGAAGATTTTACAAACTAAAATAAATTTGTATTTAGACAGGGAAAAAGTTTGCAACATACAGAAATTTTTGTTGATGTGGTAAAGAGTAAAAATTTTATCATTTTCATGTAATAATCTAGGTACAAACAAAGAAAACAAAAGTGTTTCTTTTTGTCATTTAAGTTTTTTCCCTTTCATTTATTTTGTTGTTCTTTTCTACCCTCCATTAAAAACAATCTTTAGTTGAATTCAATAAACACTTGATGGGCCTTCTATTATAAAGAACATCAATGTGATGGAACCATAGGTGGGGAGTATTTTAATTTATTGTGGAAGAGTGTACATGGCATAAGCATCATCTGCCATCGTCCTCTTCTTATCGCGGATAAATTAGGGGTGTGAAATGGAAATAGATAGAATGGAGTGGAAAGGAATGAAATGGGGTAAAAAAAAGTGAATTTTTTTTTTTTTTTTTTTGCAGGAGTCTGAAGGAGTGAAATGGAGGGGGATATAGTGGAATGGAGGGGGAAGAAATGAAAAGTGGTGGAAGAAAGATAGAATTATTAATATTGAGGTGTGAGAAGTGGGTGAGAGTGAGTGGGAGTGGAATGAAGTGAGAAGGAGCTGAAAAGTATGGGAAGGAGTGGGAGCTAATAATTACACACACAAAGAACATGTCCATTGCAGAAGAATGCAACTATAAGGTTGAATAGAAAAATGGTGACACATAGAGAATGATCAAATTTTGGACGTTTCTTCGAAGCTCATCAATGATTAAACAAAAAAAGAACGCAAGTTATTCCATAGAAAAATGGTAAAATATAGAGAATGATAACAAAAACAAAAGGAGCACAAACTGTCCAATAGAAAAATTCTGAACTATAGAGAATGATCAAGTCATGGACATTCCTTTTGGATTGAATGTTGATGTCATGAGAAGCTAAGTCCCCCCCCCCCCCCCAAAAAAAAAAAAAAAAAAGGAGCAAGGCTAGTAGGATTGTACTAGTTTGTTGGTCTCACCAACTATAATTTTCCCTTTTTGTACCCCAAAAAAAAAAATTTATTTACCATTATGGGAGCAAACCATATAATTATGGTAACCTGAATGTGTTGCTAATTTCATTAGTATCATGTTGTTATTTATTTATTTTTTTGGTGCAGAAAATGAGCTACGCTCCAAAATAATTATTATGACTTAAACTTTCTGAGCCAAGCAACCCCTACAGAATTTGCATGAAGCACATCTAACATCTTCTTTGGAGGAACATCAAAACAATTCCTAATTCTCTACACCTAGATTAGCTAATTTATCAGCCACCTGATTCGCTTACCTATAACAATGAGACACCTTGACTTCCCATCATTTCGTTCGATCAGCTCCTTGCACTGAGTGATGAGTGGCTGGTGTTCTTTGCTCCATAACCCGCCACCCCAAAGCATGCCAACTGTGACCATTGAGTCCAAATGCACCCAAATCTTTTTTAACCCAAGCATTCTAATCATACGAAGTCTCTGAATCCATCCACTATGATCTCCACAGATGACTCCACCCACCGCAATGCCTGGATTGCCCTTTGACGTGCCATCCATATTAAGTGTCATGTTGTTATTAATCATCCAGAAAATGTACATATATGATGCTCTTTTTCTAACAATAAGGTGTCAAATGCCTCAATTATAAAGCAATAATTCCACAAAGCAAATGCAAATTAAACCTCCGTTTGCGTTTTCCTTAATCATTAGTACGCTTTGAAGAAGATAGCAAAGAATAGCATAGAAACAGGTCTAGTAGATGGCTACAATGAAATAATCTGCCTGTCTCCTTCATCTTCTCCATGTCCATAGGCAAGAATGCGTCAACATCGTCTGACCTAAAACTACTACTCAACAAGTGTATTAGAAACAATCCAAAAAGAGAGCATACCACCCAGGAAGCAAAAATCAATGTAACAACCGAACTCTCCCCAAACAAGATAAAAGGCTGGCCCTGCAAATTTTAAAAAATATATATACTAACTAGCACCACTCCAATAAAGAAGTATAGTTCATCGATTGCGAGCTTTATCATAGAATAATATCCGATCTTCTTTACTACTCCTCAGCTTCCGATCTGTTTTACTACTAATCTGATTAAATTTGATTCTAGCGGTAACTACTTGCTCACCTCATAGACCACAGGCTAATCAAGCTCCAGACAAGGGAGTCAATGTTCAACAATTGATTGAATCACAATAAAAGCACCAACCAACACGGTCCGACAACACAGAAAGAAAGGATAAACATTCATGAAGGGTTAGGGATTAACAACAGTCAAGTTGTTGCTACACATTCATTTCATACAAATGCAAGACATAATCACCACAGTTTACATGCCGCAAATGTTGCATCATACTCGTATCATTGACTGACATCTTGCAACGTACAGGTCTTCTGTCTTCTATTAGAAATCTGCACAAAGGCATTAACAGTCTCTCAACAAATTTGGTACTATCAGTACTCATGCTGAGGTCGAGCACTACTAATGGCAATCAAGCAATGCCAACTTGAGGGACCAGCAGCAGTTATTACAAACTAGTATACAGCAGGAGTTACAGGAGTTTCTGCTATGTGATTTGCCATAAATTTGCTTGTCATGTTGCTGCATTATGTGGTGACATCGTATTAAAGAGATCACAATCATGTGTCCAACTGTCAACAGAAAACAGAAGCAATTTATGAATTAGGATGATGATCTGCGTCTCTATCTACCTTCCATGCAGATGAAAAAGTTACCATTCAAAGGTTCTAGCATACTAAAAAAAAGTCTCACTAAATAAGGTCCAATAGAAATAGAATGTCGAATTTCTTACATGGAGTAGGTACCATCGTGCATTCACCTCCCATCACCCCCCTTCCAAAAAAAAGAAACACAGAGAGAGAGAGAGTGAGAGAGAGAGAGAAGCACCTATAAAGATATCTCTATTGAATAAAGAACAGCTAGCCTTAGGTGGTAGTTTTGGGGTATTAGTTTGCTTTCGTCTACTGAGTCCCCACATCCTTGTTTCAAGCCAAATTAAATTTAGTGGACCAGAAAATCTGACCGGTGGGATTTCACTGATAACTTAGAACATCAAGTCGTTGAAGAGTAATGCATGTGGTCAGCCACATATATCACATCCTATGATAATTGGTGTGCACTGTTGTGGCACTACATGTAGGCAAGGGTACCCAATTTCAAACAAGAAAGACTGACAATGTTTACATGCTGACTGTTAATAATTTCTGCTTTCACTTGTAGAAGTTTGGATTAGCACTTGACATGAAGACTCCAACTTTGCGCAGAATCCACCTCAGTAACTGATGATCATTCAGCACAAGTTGCAGAAGCATATGCAACCATCGATTTCATGATTACCAGATTCACATCACAAGAATAAATGACGCCAGCAAATATGAAACTACTAGGGATTTTAGCTGTTGGTTTGCAGTGCCCCATTTCTAGAACATATGAGTCGGTCCACGGTGGGAGGGGGGTAGGGGAATCTTTAACTATGATCAGGATAGATTACTTGAAGATTAGCTTGCTGCATTAATTGAAAATCTTATAGTGGTCTCATAGGATACGCCTTTTTTAGGATAAACAGAGATCAGATGCAGATGCACAGCATGAAAAAAGTTGGTGATTAATGACCGCAGATTTAGCGAAGCAGAGTTTTTGTTAGGATTATTGATCCATGGCAATCATGCCACAAATTCACCGTCCAAATTCAACATCACAACGAAGTGGGGTTCATTAGCAGCAAAAATATTAGGTTGATTTTCTTTTCAAGGAATTTAGACCATACAACTCATATAATTGAACAAATGGATACCTGATTGAAATAATAACTTTCCTCTCGTCCGCCTTGGGGACCGGGCTAGAGATTTAAAAGCCATAGCCTCCCCAACCACTTGATGTGATGTCGTTGTACACAGCCTTGTTGACCCTTCTTTCTGTACCATGCCTGACATCAAAGCACACACACAAATCAACACGTGTACAGGGAGAAGAAGGTATTGGATATAGAATGCCTATGTGAAAAAACTGACTGTCGAATGCACTGAACACTTTCCTTGAGGCAATTGCAATAACCATTGATCAGTAACATAGAGATTCCAAAGTGACCTAACTATCAGTATCTATACCAAGTAGTGCACAAAGTGGACTGCTCCTGCATATGCAATACTCTTGTCCTATTCAATCTATATTATTGAAACTCCTCATTTTACCCAGAATACCCAATGAAACGCCCAGGTATGTCCATGACACTTGAGCACTTCGTATCTGGCTAATAACCCCTAAAATTTCTTGGAAGAGACCAAAATATACTTGGACTGATATTCATATCTTGCACAAGGAGCCAGTTCTACGTAACTTAGCATGCCACACCAATGTCTTGCTATCAACTATATATCTACCAGAGGGCTTTCCATCCACAGCAGGATGTGCGCAGGGATAACCAACATTGAGATTAGGAATAGCAATTGTCTCAGGTTCATGTCTCTCACACATGTCTCCCACAAGCACTCAGTTTTCAGGATTGCAGAAAGATTTGTGTTGGCTGTCAGATAGGTTTTTTTCCACTAGACCCTAGATTTTCAAAACCAACTGCCTACTAATCTACAAAAAATTATAATTTCTTGAGGAATTATGCCATACTCCACTACATAATCAAAATGCCTACTACTCTACAAAAAATAAGTACATGATTTCTAGAGGCATAATGCTACACTCCACCACATAAAGAAAAAAAGCTGTCCAGAAGGACGTAATAATCAAATACCACCCCTCCCCCTCCCAAAAAAAAAAACAAAACAAAACCTGTCCAGAAGGATGTAATAATCAAATACAGTAGTATTTAGTTTTTAGCTTCCACGTTTGTCCATGAGCGCATCTTTTCGAGAAGTTTAGTGATAGAAATTTACCCCCTGAGCATGTTAATGAGCAGTGGATTCCTCGTACATGAAAGTTGCTGTAAAGAAATCACCATGACTTTTATCTGACAAGATGTCCCAGTTGCATGATCATGGGTTACCAGTGAAGACGTTGAAGTCTTCTGTCTGTCTCTGACGTCTTGCTTGCACAATATTACCCTGTGCTTGCTTTTTATTTATCAACTGCTATGCTAGGTACACCATTCATTTATTCACAATGACCAAACAACCCTTCCATTCCATAGCGATTCAACAATCCTAGAAAAAGAACTTCTGACCAGAGAACTAGTTGTCAACAATGACTTGTAAGTAGCATATGCATGAAATGCCAGTGCAAAAAGAATGATGAACGGAAGTCCTTTCAATGAGCAGATCCAGTGACTCAAGGTAAGGCACATCAGGGCGGGGAAGAAAAGGAAGAAAAAAGAGAGAAGAACAAAACAGGGATCCTTCCATACAAGTTCCTCTAAAGAAAAAGGCATGAAGTAATACCAAGTGGAACCAAAAATCACTAATTCAACCAAGGTGATCGTGGGACAAGAAGAGCAAGCAAGAAAATAGATAGGATGCCAACATATTTTATAATGATTAGGAAAATTTTTAAAAAGCTTCTTGGTTTAACTATTGCAGCACATCAAATTCGTTTCCATTTCAAATTTTTATGCACTAGAATCAGGTCTCGTCATTTTTCTAATCACAAAAATCGGTCTAGATGCCTCTTTTGTCACATTCATAGAGTCCAAACTATTTACGTTCGTACATTTGTTAGTTGCATCTTGGTTTCTTTTTCATTCATGATAAGACTAGTCCTCAATCTACCAATGTAAGTCGTAGTTGGCAGTAAATGTTCTCAGGTGAAACTTAGAGTGTCCTACATCTGTGATAATTACAATGTAACCCACGTTACAAACATTGAAATATATGCTGCGACACTAGGGGTACATGTCAGTGATAATTTAAAGGCAACCAACACTACAAGCATTGACATATATGTGTTGACACACAAGGAGCACAGAACAGGGGTCCTGTAGACCAGCAGGGATCTGGAGACAGAGTAGATTGGAAGTATCTAAGCCTCAAATTAACGACTAATTGTGAAAATTCTACAAATGAGTGATATAGGTTGGAAGTATCTAAGCCTCAAATTAACAACTAGTTGTGAAAATTCTGAAAATAAGTGATCTCAGTCTACCTTTCTAGTAACTTGTGGCCTATTCAGCTGCAACAACATGGGCACATTCAGTGGCCAGTGGAGTCAACATGATAGGGCATATATTGGATCCTGCCCTACAAGAAACAGAAATGTCATAGCCTAACTAGAATCTAAACCTAAGAAACCTCACATGTGGAAACCCATCACTAAAACAATCCTAGCCCTCAATGCCAATTGACACCATATATCACGGATATTTCTTACATAGTTACTTGGTGTATTTCAGTACAAAAAACGCAAGCACGATCACCATAATTCCCACAAATGTCTTCAACTCAAAATTATTTGGGGCATTTAAGTACAAAGAACGTGAAGACCAATCACCATAATCCCCACAAATGCTGTTAACTTTATGCAGTGAGATGTCAAAGAGCAGCTCATAGTTGCCAAGAATTCTCCATACCCTAGTGATCTGTGCATGAGGAACAAGAGACCCAGGAGAGAGTCCTGGTAATCATGGACCGGTTCAGTTATCTTCTGGCCATAGCCTCAAACACAAGTGCTACAATATTAGGACAACAAAATAGCACAAAATGCTTGATTAACAGATAAATATACCCTGTAAAGTCCCCCAACATATCACCCCGAAGGAAGACTGTAAGTAGGTGAGAGGTATTATAGTCATTCAATAAGTATACACGTATATGTGATCACGAAGCCCAACAGTGGACGATATTTTGAATACATTGTATAGGGATCTAATTGTTCAAGTCAACATCCATTTTCACCTCTTGATAAACTGAAACAAACTTCAAGAAAAGTATGTAAATGGTAGCAAAAGTGCAATAACCATAGCACAGACAGCCAATAACAACATTAATACGGACTACCAATTCTGAATAAACTGAATCGAAATCCAGGACATAAACCCGCAGATTAATCACTGAAGCACCAAGTAATCACATGAAAGGCGGATCCATTATATGTAACCACAGGAGGAAAATTAGGGTAAGGAACTGAGCCTTCAAAATATGTACCTCATCCCACATCTCAGTTCAGGAAATAGAATGAATATCCTCACGGTCACGAACCACAATCTAGGTTCAGCTGAAAGTTCTAATTCCGAGCCTCAATTACACAACTTTTTTCGTTTCTCTCACGCACAGAAGCCCTGGTAGTCGACAAATTCCGAGAGCTCATCCTGAGCAACCACACACCATACCTGATGAACGAGTGGTCTTCTCCCTTTCTACAAGTCATACAACATTATCTGTAAAATTGAAACACTTTTCAAACACAGATTTTTAAGCTCTTAGAATTTCAAAGATTTTCCATACGTTTTCCAGAACTTTTGAGCAAATTGAACAAAATAAACTGAGCAAATTTAGTCAATGCAAATCCACAGGGGTTTGCAGTACATCTGTATCACCGTTTCTTTCTAAAATTATTCAAAACTGTTTCTGTTAACAGCAGAATGGAGTTACAACCTACACAAATAACTTAATCTTAGTAAAAGAATAATAGTCACATTGAAATTTACAAAACCTGCATTACAGGATGCGGATCCTACAGGGCGATACAACAACAGATCAGCTAAAACAACTGCCAAAACTTTTGTTTTAGCTGTTGAACCCAACTGACTGATGGGCTACCAGACACTTGTGGTTGAGCTTCCTCTCTCTCATTACTCATGGTTGACGCGTTGATATGCCTGGCTTTCTCATCGGTATCCACCCTATCAGCCAGAGCCACTGGTTTTACCTTAATCTTAACTGGTTTTCCAAGCTTTGACTTGTCTTCCATTCTGGCAATTTCAAGAGCCTTCTCGCAAATTGGGAAGCCCTTGTCATCCCAAGACTCCAGTATGACCCCGGAGCCAATGCATGTTGTTCCTCGGTAGAAGGCAGCGAACTGACCAGCTGCCAAGCCTTGATCGTCTTCTGACAATTGAACAACTGCTACATCTCCTTGGCCATCTCCTCCACATTCCATTGTCAAAGAGCAGCGATAAAAACTAGGACCGTGTCGAACCTGAAGGAGCTCAAGACGATCAGGAAATCTGCAGGATGAGTTCATGCAAAGCTGAGAAAATGATAAGCACGTTGCTACACAGGCATTGTGACACAAAGCAAGTATGTTCCCGTGGCACATAAAACCTCTTTTTCAATCAAAGAATTGCCACTCTATCCAAATCTTAGAGCAGAAAGTAGAAGAGCTAATTGGATAGCAATATGAGGTTTCATTTAATCAGCATTATCTCTCCAGGTGACAAGGTCCTTCATCAGGTGGGCTTTCTATGAACAAGTTCTGGTGAGATTCTCATAAGAAGAGCCCAGTAATGTGTACCTTACCTGATTTAGAAAAGGAAAAAACAGATCAATATATAACCGACAAATAATTATCCTTTCCATCATGGATTCAAAAATGAAGCCATTCTGTGAAGGAGAAAAGCTTCAAAGATCAGTCAATCACATCTTCACTTGGCAACGACGAGATATGCTATGCAATTGACACATGATTCCACAATATGGCACCTATTACTGCAGCCATGCCAACAACCATATTTTGAATTCTGTTCTCCACACTAGTCTTGGAGGGTTCTGGTCCTTCTGGAGGCTGTGGGAATTGATGGTGTTCTCAAATGACCAGGAGACAAACTATTTTTCTCATGTTTTTATGACTATTAAATCCTGAGGCTGGAGTCCAAGAGGATCTTGATGACCTGAATAACTGAAACAGAATTACACTGCACAACAGAGATCCATCTCATAAAGCCCACCGCAACCACTCCGAGTGCCCCCAACTAAGGCAGGTTCCTAGGTGGTCATATGTCAATGGTCTTTTCGCTACAATATCAGGGAGACTGCTTTCAGTGACTCCTAGCTTTGTCTATCAAAGATCATTGTGTCAAATAAACAAAAACATTAAATGCTATATTAAGATCTAGGATTTGGAGGGGGGTTGTACCTTACACTGTAGATCACTTACGTCTTCTGATGGCAGCCCACTAAGCCATTTCAAGGACCCAACCCGAAACACACGCCTTCTTTTATCAACTGAATAGTAGTTCCTCGAAACAAACACCACATTGTTTTTAATGTCCTTCTCAACAACATACCTATTTCAAAATAGCAACTGTGAACATCAAGCAGTTGACAGCACCAACTATAACTTCACATTAGAAAGCAGGAAAAGGTGCAATCATGTTTTTCATGACATCAAAGAGCTCAACTGATAATGGGTAGATGCTCCAAATAATATAATTTCCACTAAACTATCACAGTATTAAATGACAGGGACAATCATGTGATGGTTAAGAAAACAGTCACAAGGTTAAAAGCAGTCACAAAAGTTGGAAGCCGACATGTAAAAAATCTGTTTTTAATATACAAGCACAGGCGAACAAAAACCACATTGGTCTGTGCTAATAATCACTGACAAATCCCCCACCCTTGTTGTGTGATGCTGCAAAGCAGTAATGGAAGATGAATGAGAAAAAAGATACCAGGGTCCTCCAGGAAGGCGAAGACCTTGACGTTGACCAATAGTGTAGAACCAAAAACCATGGTGCTTTCCTAGGAAATCCCCTGTCTCTGCTTCCAGTATGACACCTTCCATCTCACCAATATGCCGAGCAACAAATTCACTAAATTTTATCTAAATAAAGGAGCAACTGAATAAGGCAACAGTCAGCATAAAAACTCCAGAAAGAACCAAAAAGTGATGCAAAATCATGTCCAAGAAATCACAACTGGCAAATAATAACATACGCAAGCCCAGCTCGGGCTTGTGAGCATTATCGGCTTCAAAGCTATGAATCTGATAAGGGAAACAGACAAGAAAAAGAAAAATCTAAAAGCTGCAGCCTATATCTCCAGAAAGCAATAGTTATTATCTAAACTATGAAGTGCATCTAGGCAGATATTGGCGATATTGAAAAAGTGAAATTTCAAAATATCATACACGGGATTACGCACTAAGCCATCTAGAACCAAAATAGTCACAGGACAGTGGATGATGAGGCAATTTGAACATTGAACAGAAGACATGCAATTTAAGGACACAGACCAGAAGCATTCAATTTCAGGTTGAAACCGCAAATGCCCATACATACAAATATATTCATTGCCAATGCATTCCAAACAGACATCTATATTTCATATTTCTGTCTAAGCTATAAAAGGGGAAAGATTTCAATTATAAAACACACTTAGCATTCTAAAAGTTCAAACTTGCACCTATAACTGTATTTGGGGAAACATACTTTTCCAAGGAAACAGATCCCTTGTGAATCCTTTCTATCTTTGTTTGGCAAAGCAAATCTTGTCGCAAGTTCCCGGACCTCATCCTGCAAGTAAGTTGACAACTTTAACAGCATACACCATATTATGCAAAATGCCGACACACATGTACACTGAGAACAGTAATTTCAAAAAAAGAAACCAAAAAAAAA
>JAKOGI010002086.1:0-97500 GCA_029747015.1 Carnegiea gigantea
CATACTTGTATATTTATGAACATTTGAAAAAGAAACATCATTCTTTATTTCATAAATATTTAACACAAGTAATAACATGTCCATCATACATTTAGATACATCCAAAAACTAAGTCCTACGTAGACCTAAGCTCATCACATGAGCTTTAAAAGCGTCTCTCGGAATAGGCTTAGTCAAAGGATCTGCTATCATCCTACTTGCAGATACATACTTAATGGCAATTTCTTTCTCTTTTATGGCGTTTTGTATAAAATGATAACACCTCTTAATATGCTTAGTCTTCCTGTGGAACTTTGGATCTCTTGCAAATTGGATAGCAGCAGTATTGTCACATAACATTTCTACAGGATCATTAACCTCGAAAGTGAGATCAAGATCTTATAGAACACTCTTTAGTCATATTGCCTCTTGAGTAGTAAGATAGCAAGCAACATACTCTGCTTCCATAGTTGAAAGTACTATGCAGTCTTATTTCTTACTACACCAAGATATTGCTCCCCCACCTAGGGTGAACACATATCCTGAGGTAGACCTAGATTCATCTAGATCACCATCTCAATCAGCATATGTATATCCTCTCAGTTTAAGATCTCCACCTTGGTAGCAAAGGACCAGGTCACTTGTACCATGTAGGTAACGAAAGATCCTTTTAACGGCTTGCTATGTGCAGGCCATGGGTTGCTTTGGTAACGACTTACCAAACCAATCGCAAAGCAAATGTCTGGCCGTGTACACAACATGGCATACATTAGACTTCCTATTGCACTAGCATAAGGAACATTGTTCATTCTCTCTTTCTCTTTGTCTGTCTTAGGACACTGGTCGAGACTTAAGGTCAAACCTTTCTCAACTGAAGCGTCTACGGTTTTAGAGTAATGCATTCGAAAACGTTCTAAAATTTTGTTAGTGTGTGCTTCTTGGCTCAAATCAAGAAGCTTCTTAGAACGGTTCCGAGTTATCTCTACGCCTAGGACATACCTAGCCTCACCCATGTTCTTCATCGCGAAATGGAGGACAATACTGCTTAGTGGTTTGGATCATCTCCATATTGTTTCCAGCCAGTAGTATGTCATCAACATACAAAGTAAGAAATATAATCCCCTTTGTAGTTTTCTTGACTTACACGCAGTGATCTTCAGAAACCATGTTTAAGCCAAACGAAATAATAGCTTCATGGAATCTGAAGTACCACGCTCTAGAAGACTGCTTGAGACCATAAATGGATCTTTTGAGATGACAAACTTTATCCTCTTGACCTTTCGATACGAAACCAATAGGCTGATTCATGTAAATTTCTTCTTCAAGGCTTCCATTAAGGAAAACAGTTTTTACGTCCATTTGGAATAATTCTAAATCCAAATGGGCAACCAAGGCTAGAAGAAGGTGAATAGAGGTAATTCTCACCACAGGAGAAAAAGTCTCTTCATAGTCTACCCCTTCTATTTTGGTAAACCCTTTTGCCACTAAATGGGCCTTGAACTTGTCGATTGATCCATCTGCCCGACGTTTTATTTTGAAAATCCACTTGTTTCCAATTGATTTACGTCCGGAAGGAAGATTAACAAGTTCCCAAACCTTGTTTCTCGCCATAGAGTCCATTTCATCCCTTATGGCTTCCATTCACTCTTTATGGTTTGGTGAATCGATAACCTCTTGAAAAGAGGTAGGCTCTTCTATTTCTAAAGGAGTGCATAGGAATATCTCCTCTTCGATTTGAAAATATTGTCGAGGTATTCTTCCACGCTCACTTCTTCGAAGCACACGACCTGTGCTAGTTTGACCCTCTGAGGTATTCCTCCCCCATCCCTAAGAGGGTAGAATCCTCAGTTGAGAGAGAATCATTGTCATTATGTTGAACAAGTGGACTAACCTCGTGTTCATGTGCTGGAGAAGGAGGACGAACCTCATTCTCAGGTTGGTTCTCTTGGGCAACCAACAATTCATCATCTCTTCCAAACAACGGAAGAGTACTATTCTCAGTGACACGGTGAGTGTTGAAATCCTCCCCTTCACCGAGGGATAGTCAATCATTTGGCGGTAACTCATACAACGTCTTGTCCTGTTTGATTTCACCAATGGTCAGGAACTCATCTTCAAGAAACTCAACATTACGTGAATCCACTTCGGTCATACCACCATTAGGGTGTTCACCATACATAATATATCCCTTAGAATGTTCGGGATATCGAATGAGCACCATTTTAGTGGCTCTTGGACCAAGTTTTTCATGTTTGTGAGTTGGGTTATGTACATAACCAATCGAACCCCATGGGCGTAAATGTTCCAAGGTGGGCTTTGTACCATGTCATAACTCATATGGGGTGGCGGACATACTCTTACTAGGAGCACGGTTAAGGATGCAAGCCGCCGTAAGCAGTGCATCCCCCCAAAAACTAATTGGGAGATTGGCGTGTGCCATCATTGACCTGACCATGTCAAGCAATGTTGGATTCCTATGCTCTGCCACACCGTTTTGTTGTGGAGTGCCAGGAATCGTGAGTTGTCTTCATATACCCTTTTCCTCACAAAATTCTTTGAATATTTGTGAGAGGTATTCGCGACCACGATCAGTTCGAAGAGTCTTAACTCTACGATTTAATTGGGTCTCAACCTTAGCTACAAAACGTTTGAACACATCTGGTGCTTCATAGCGATGTGATAATAGGTACACATACCCATATCTTGAATAATCATCTATGAAGGCGAGGAAATAGAAAGCGCCATGACGTGCTTTCACATTCATGGGTCCACAAATATCAGAGTGGATAAGCTCTACAGGGCTTGACGCCCTTAAAGCCTTACCAAAAGGCTTCACGATTGCCTTGCCAGCTAGACACGACTCACATCTAGGTAACTTAACCTTAGTGAGTGGGTCTAAAAGGCCTTCTTTAGCTAGTCTACTCATCCTATCTTGGCCAATATGACCAAGCATAGCATGCCATTTAATAGATTTAGAATCAAAATCAATACTAGAGACAAAAACAGAAGGAGAATTATTATAACAATTATCCAAATCTAATACAAGGAAATCGTTCTTTAAGATTGCGTGGCCAAACACATTGCCACCATATATAATGTTCAAACCATCTGGACAGGAACTAAAATCAAGACCTGATTTCATTAAAGAAACTAAAGACAAAAGACAAACTCACACCCCAGGTGCGTAGAGGGCATCAAAAAGGAGCAACTTATTTCTTCCTTGCAAGATGAGCTGGTATGTTCCAACACCTAGAATGTCTTCTTCACTGCCGTTACCCAGCACGACAGTTTGTGAACCCACCGGGTACTGGTGAAAATCCACAAACCCAGCTCTATCTCGAACTATGTGCTTGCTTGCTCCCGTATCTACAATCCAATTAGGAAGAGAATTAGCAACTAATGCATGAGAGCATACATATAACTCAGGAGAACAAGTGGAAGAAAGTACCTTCTTCGGCTCAGGACAATCCTGAGCGTAGTCACCTTTCTTTCCACAATTATAGCACTTCACACGTGCTATATTGATCCCTGCTTTGCCTTTAGCCTTCTGTTTCTTGGCAATCCCAGCCTTCGCCCTACCATTCTGAGGGGGGCGATAACCCTTCTTGGCCTGTCGACCTCGGTTATTCTTATTGCCTTTGGGCTTATTTCCCTTGGCAACAAAAGCCATATAAGAAGTGTCTAACATTTTCAGGCGTTCTTCTTCCATTTCAATGTGGCTTTGGACCTCAGCAAAGGTCTTGCTATGTTCAGAATGTGTCAAGACAGTCTTGACATGATTCCAATGCTGAGATTCCACAGGGAGAGCCCGAATCACATTCAGGACTTGCTCCCCCTTAGAAATTTCCTTACTAGCAGCCTTGAGATCACGAATTATGCCACTCATAATTCGTAAATACTCAGTCATGGTATGACTGGAATCCATTTGGTACTATATCCATTTAAGCTGCAAGGTATGAAGCCTCGTCTCGGATGTTTGGCCAAAACGGATTTTGAGTTGATCCCACATGTCTTTAGCTGTGGGACATAACTCAAATTCTCCAATAAGGTCGTCGTGCATGAAATACAACATAGTAAATCGTGCCCTTCTATCCTTATTGCACTAGTCTTGGTAGGCCTGTAAGCTTTCTTGATACTGCACAGAAGAAGTATCAATGAGCTTGCCATCTTTATCCATATCAGATGGCGGAAACTTGGCTACCGTCAAGTGTTCTAACAGGTCCCTCTCATTTAGAAGATATTGAATCTTCCGTTTCCACATGTCATAGTTAGACCCATCTAACTTCTGACTTGTGGAAAGTTCATTAATCATTGTCCTGTTAGCTGCCATATCTACAAGTTTGTATTAAAAGATGGACATAAGGCACATGTTTGCTCAAGTAATTAAATTATTAAAGTTTCATCGTTCATGTCATATGATCAAAAATTTCGCCAAACTCATAATCATCTCATATAATCATGAACTAGAAAATTTAAATAACTTAATTACAACAATATTTCCATAAAAATATTCATATAGACCACAATATGTTAAATAGATTAACATTTAGACAAATATCACATAGATATTGTATTGCAATGAATGTAAAGCTAATTTACATTGTGATTATTTCTACGGCACATATTTATGTATATGAAACTAACTCATATAATCTTAATGGTAATTTGTTTAACATATTATTCAATTAACATATAAAGCAAATTTATATGTGTTGAGCATGTTATTACTCACATCCAAACATTAAGCATATTAATGCATTCAAAATCAAAACTAATTTAATTCAGGAATGCATCATATTGTACTTATTTATTCAACATAATAACATATAAAACTAATCTATATGCTATTAATATGTGATAATAGACATTTGAACATTAAACATATTAATGTTATAATTACAAGTTCAGGCATTTTAAAAACTAATTTGTACAACAACAATATCCTCAATTCATTTGAACTTGTACATATCTACTATCATATTCAGTCACAAATTAAGCTCACAAATGCATTGCATGAGTTACATTTATATAAACAGAATTATGTTTAAATTTTCCCCCTTTTTTAAGAAACAACGAAATTAAAAAAAATGGGTTACATAAACCCTTGCTTAGCCGAGACCACCCCCCTACTTTATTAATGAACTTCTTTTATTTTGGGCCTTTGAAGTGAGGCACTCAGCCTCTTATTCTCCCTTTAGCATCTCTCTGGTTCTCAAAGGCACTCTCTCTCTCTCTCTCTCTCTCTCTCTAAAGCTCGGCTCTCAACCAAGCCGGTTCCAAGGCAGCCATAGCTGCCGTCCTCAGCCCCAGACCAGTGTCAACACCGGTCGCCTTGGCTGAGACCCTAATACGCCGATACAACCACCCAAAAACCCAGATGAGGAACCACCCCCTTTCCAAAGCCTCCAAACGCATCCCGGCACCAACCACCGACAAATCCACCAATCTGACCATGCCAGCGAGTAGATCAGTCGCCGAACATTTGACTTTTGTAACCTACTCGCCCAACGCGCCACCCCTGTAGCGGCGCGTGTCACCCACGCGCGGTGTCTTTGGTGTTTTTTCTCGTGGTTCTGAGCAGGGATGCGCAGATCTGAGAAGGTTAAGGGCATCGGGGGGAAGAAAACCAACAAAAGGTTTCGTCGACGGCGTGTGACTCACACGCGCCACCCCTCCCGGAATTCTGATGGGTTGAGGTAAGTATATTCTACTTTTTTTTTTTTTTTGGATGGGGGGGGGTCGGGGCCAAGAAGGGGGGGGGTTTAGATCTAGATTTTGGATCTCTATTTTCTCTAATTTGTTTGATTTAGCTGGGAATCTCATGATCTCAAAATCGAATTATCATCATGTCAAATTCAACTCATTTTCACATAGAACATGATTTTTCGAAATTTGGCATACTAAATTTATGCATTAGATTATTCTAATAATCACATAGATTGTCAATCCTTATATTCAAATTCATATTCTTGTTGAATAAGCATGTTAGATCAGAATCATAATTCATTACACTGGCATAATCACATGGAATTGCATATTAGCATATTGTCCAGATCCATGTTATGATTTCTAATTATATGTTCGAGGCTAGGATCTAAACAGGCTAGCTCTGATACCACTATAGGTTAGTTTAGGATTGCCTGGATACGGAAATGCCCGAACCTTTACGCCTGCTAGAATTCTGCCTACGAACAAGTGCTACTGGAGTCACCGAGGATTTCACGCCCAAGAACCCAAACCCACTGATGATGGTTAGGCTTGTGTGAGGAGAGGAGGACAGAGAGTACTAGATTAGAGGAGCTTGCTGATTTTCTGATGATTCAACCCCCATAATCCATCCTCTATTTATAGTGGCACAAAGCCTCCAATAAAATCTGTAAATTAATAAGGAGATTAATGCATAATTAATCTCATTGTAACTGTTACAATAATGTATATTATGGCCATTAACTTTTGTGACCGTTACCTATCAACAAATCCGTTACAACTACCTTGATACTGGAAGTTACGATTGGTGAAAGAAAAAGAGAATTTGATCTAGAGAAAGAGAAGCAGAGTCTTGATACTTCCAGTACGAGGCCTTGCCATGTCTCCAGCAGTAGTAAGAGGATCAAGGATGTGCAAATGGTTGATCAACCTAATTTAGATGATGTAGCTAGAACATGAGGTTGGACATTGGGCATTGCATGGAGGTTTCACATTCCTCCCTTAAGTTGAACATCGTGCCGTGCATGGAGGGCAGGATTGATTTATCCCCTACACAATCTTTGGCTAATGTAAAGTTAAGAATTGGTTCGGAAAAAGTCACTTCATAATCTATATGTTTCACACACAAGAGTAAGCAAGGTCAGTGCCATCAATTTAGTCATACATCCTATGAGGCAACCTATCATGATCAAGAGCTTCATAATTTTTAGCATCATACCATGAGCTGGATGACCATACGTATTTATCATTTTACGCAATAAGCAACAAAAGAGTTGCTAGATGATGGGGATGGTCGAAGTATGCTCTTGATGGTAGAGACATACCCTCAGGTTGAGGAGCGACCTATGGATGAGGATCTTTAACAAGGTGCTAGTTGCATGACCACCTTTGTAGCTCAGATGGACTTGGACAAGACGAATTAGGAAGCGTTATTGGATTTAAGTCCAGTTACAGTGAATAGATTCTCAAGCTGCGCACTTGATGATCACCATTCTGGCCTCGAGCCATTCTATGGGATAGATGACGAAGGCGCGATGGAGGACTCTTACCAACTGTACCAAGTGGAGGGTTCACATCAAGGATCACATGTAGATGAAGCATCAGCATATGAAGCATGTTGTCTTAGTTAATAAAAGGTCACTTGTGTGTTTAGCTCTTTTGATATGTATGTTATGCTTTTCGGGTTATTAGATGGAGAAGTTTAAGAGCAAGCTTCAATTGCTCATAGGTGGAATTGCTCAAGCTAACAAGCCATTTGCTTTACCTTTTGACCAAAAAAAAAAAAAAATTGCGATGTCATTTTTATGCAAATAAGAATTTTCCTACTCAATGAAAGCAAAATCTCATCTCCAAACCCTCTATTGGACAATATAGCTTGTTATATTTTAAGGGTTGCCTGGGTATTAAAATTGGAACATTATAGAATAAAAAAATAGTAATTGAGGTCGGATATGGAACTTAAATCCTAAAATCATATACTTGATAGATCAAGAAAATGCATAAAATTAAGTTTCAATACTTATCATTTGACTGCCAGCTATTAAATAGATTTGTGCTTGTTTTAATTTAAAAATATTTATTTCATAATAATAATATTATTAAATAATAATAATAAAAACAATAATATCCAATGTTAATGTTAACATCATCATCATCATCATCATTATTATTATTATTATTATTATTATTATTATTATTATTATTATTATTAACAACAACCGTACCTGTCAATTCGGGCAGACGGGTTAAACATAAGTCGGTCTATTTTGGAGTTTAAAAATGTTAAACCCTAACCCTAAAGTCTTGAGTTTGAGTCAGACCCAACATGTTAGAAGCATTTTGTATTACTTTATTTCTCCGAAAATATTGCAAGAATTAATATAATTTTTTTAGAAAATAAAAAAGAATCTAGTCCAAAATTTTAAATTTTAATATTAATTTCTTTTATGGTGTCAATCTAATGAATCTAGGATGCATTAACATTTTAGATCATATTTTCTCAATGACAAAATAAAATAAAGAAATCTGCATACATAAATAACTAAAATTCCTATGAAATATACTTGATGATATCGGTATCATTCTTTTAGAGGAGGTGATCAACTATATACAATTCTTTCTTTGCTCAAATATACTACTTTACATGGTAACATGGTGATTTAATCAGATAGTGAAAATATACTTTATGATATGAAAAAGCTAAACAAATACTAGCGATAGTATGTCATAACGAAGATGTTGTAACAATAGGCTAAAGTAATGAATCTAAAAGAAATGGAAAATTTAAAAGTGGGTTGAAATGTATGGATTTTATCATTTAAAGTTAAATTTCAAAGAGTACATATGCTCACTAAAAGACAAAAAGTCAGCATATTGTTTGTGCTAAAAATATGCTATTTTTACAATACCCTTATGCTTAATTTATGCTCATAATAATTATTGTTTTTAGATTTTTTATGTGATGTTATTTGATTTTGTAGGTGTTGAATAAATTGGAAAAAAGTAAGGTAAAAAGAAAAAAAATAATAAAGTAAAACCTTAATCTACAAAACCCCCCAGCCTTGTATGCGCCCGGCATGTGACTTCATCCCCTCCCCCCATGCGCGCCTCATGTGGACACCCCTTCCCCCTTACCCCTTACTCTTTCCCTTTCTTCTCGGCTCCCACGCGAAACAGGCCCCGAGCCCTCCTCCCCTGTTTTTGGTCTTCATACTCATCTCTCTCTCCCTCTCTCTCTCAACACTCAGCACCATCACCACCATCTCCTTCATCCTCATCCACCACCATACACTACCAGTGCATCATACGCAACACCAAATCCCACAGAGCCTGTAATAACCCAACCCTAACCCATATTTATTTATTTAAATCATATTTATTTATTTAATTAATCATATTTATTCATTTAATTAATCATGTTTATTGATTCAATCACTCATGGGTTATTTGTTTAACCAAATCATGTTTATTAATTCAATTACACTCAATTTATATATTTACCTAATTACTTTATGTTATTTAAATTTTTCGTTTTCATTTATCATATTTAATCATCCCGGTTGGGAGATATTTCATTTGAGTCTCATTTTACAATTCAGGTTTCATTGATTGTTAATTTAAGTTTCGTTGATTGATTAAATATTGGGTGAATTAATAGTAGGTCTTGATAATTATGGTATAAGAAATTACTACTACTACTACTACTACTACTACTACTACTACTACTACTACTACTATTATTATTATTATTATTATTATTATTATTATTATTATAACCTCGCAAATTCAATCGCATATGGTTTACTTCTCTTCCCGGGCCCAAAACGTATAAACCAATCATAACCCAACAAGCTTACCTTGTTAATCATGATTTAAACTTAACTTTAAACTTAACCATAGTTTGCCAAAAAGCTACTTTATGGAAGGTTAAATACTAGCCAAGTATGTTGATTCATTTCTAACCAAGTAAGATAACACACACATATCTCTCCCTTTTCTCTCTCCTACCCCATGGCTAACTGCAGCAGCCACCTTCCAGCTAGCTTTTAGCCATCAGTCAGCCACCTTCCAGCCCCCAAGGCATCCACCAGCCATCCCCATACCCCCCTCAAGCATCAAACATCACTTTCACCTACTTTTCTTCAAGCAAAGTGAGTAAAACCGAACTTGATCTTAATGTGTTTTCGATTTTTATGATTGTTTTAGTAATGTTTTATGTTCTTGAGACCAAAATAGATGTTATCATGTAAATTTTATTGGTTTTTGGGATATTTATCATGGTGGGATTGAGCTTGAAGCATTTTAAGGTTAGAGTTTTGTCATAATCAAGTTAGCTTAAGTTAAGTGATGGATTTGTATTGTTTTGTATATGATTTTGTAATGTTTAGTCTTTGATGATTATGATAATATTTTTGGTGATTTAAAATGATTTCATGTGAGGATTTATGTGAAAAAAAGAGGAGAAAGCAAAAATAGTGAGGGTTAAAAAAGGCAGAAAACAGGGGTGACTTTGAGATTAAACTGGTAATGATCAGCCTACTTAAAAATTATGATTGTTAGTGGGTAGGTAGGCCAGTATGTTAGCTTTCAAATGCCTTTTGAATTACCTTAATTTGAGTTATGTTAGAAAAAATTTATGGCTATTTTTCTAGAACTGCACAGGTTCAATTAAAACTGACACACTTGTGTTCTAACTATATTTTGGGAATACTATTATGGGAATCATATTTTATGTTGCAAATGAAAGTTTTCCAGGACTTCTTAATCTTTCTATATCAGGGTTTGAGGTCTCCATTTGGGGTCAAGGGTAAAAGTTATGTGTTTTTGAAGTGAACTGACCTGCTTTGATGCAAATTGGACTGTTATTGCAATTTCTGTGTAGCGTATACTTGGAGGAAAATTCTAAAAAATTTACTGTAGATTTTTCATATTATTTTTGAATTTCCTATAAGATTTCATGAATTTTAGTTGAGTATTTTAATTTTGGTGATTTTTGGAAGCACTTTGAGTAATTGTGTAAAAAGCAACAATAAAGATTGATTGAGATTGATGATGCACTCATTTTGTGTATTTTGGGCCAAGTAAGGTCATTTAAGGGAGAAATAAATATTCATGGACTTTTATGGAGCTTTTAGCTTGATTAATGAGAAATAAGAAGACAAGTATACAATTTGAGAGCTTGTTCTTGAGTTTTGAATTAATTATGAATTTTACAAAGAAAATACCAAGTCTAGTGAGTTTAATAGCTTCTATTCAGTTCAATGACTCATTGGAGTGGAATTCTATATTTAATAGACTTGTGAATGAAATATGAGAAGTGGGGAGAATTTTTAACTTGGAAACCATATTTATCAGACTAAGTTATTGCAGTTTATGCTATTTTGAACCCAGATATATCTCTCTTGGCCTTAAATCTCTATTACTTACTCAATTCAGATTGTATCAAATGTATTTATCAAGCCAATCTAGTACACTCGCTGTTATCTTGAGCTAAGCTACACATTAGCGAGTCTTAAACCCGTATCAGCAACCTATCTCAGAAAAGACCAAAACCACTCTCCCATTAGTCACCATCAAGGTCTTTTCCTTTATAACATCATTTATCTTATTGTGGTCTATTTTACTTTTATTTACTTTATATCGGATTTAATTACTTTTATTAATTCAGGCTTGAAGTTACATTGAAATACCCAAGTTATGTATACCATTTAATTACTCAATTTCTATTACACATACTTTTACTTACTTAATTATGTGAATAAGGATCATTTACTGACTACACATATCTACAATGACATTTATGAAGCAGAGTCGAGGCCTAGTTATTGTTCCCCATTATGCATAAGTGTTATTAAGTCAGAACATATTTATCAAGTCAGATGACATTTATGAAACGGATGACATTTATATCAAGTCAGATGATATTTTTAAAGACTCAAGGTTCGTTCATTGCCTGTATCTTTGGAAAGCAGAATATGTTGTTGATTTAGAGAGTATACAACCACAAGAGGGGGGGTGAATTGTGGTGTCCGATTTTGGCAAGTTGCTGGCAAACAGTCTTAGGCCCTGTTCGCACAGGTTGTTCCTGAGATAAGCAGAAGCGAAAATCCAACAAAATTGAATGCGGAAGTAATGGACACAGGATTTTTACGTGGAAAACACCTCTAGCCCAACTGAGGTGAAAAACCACGACCTACCTCGCGTAGGATTTAAACACTTCACTAAACAGGCTAATCACGTTACAATAGTAACACACCTTGTTACAAATTGCAACCCACGTAACCGTCTTCCCTGAGACAGGTTACCCCACGTCCAAAATCCTCTTGATTTGGACACACACTCAACTCACTTTTGTGAAAGAAGAGTATAAAGAAAAAACACCCTATTACAATGCTTCTCAACTAAGCTAATATAGGTACAATGAAGTCCTAGTATGCCAACTTTGAAAGCTCAAATAACTCACTCACTAGACACGGTTTTCTTTTCAAACTTTTAAGCTCATAAACACTGAATTTTTCTTTTTGAAAACCGATGCTACTAAGGTTGTAAGAAGCGACCTTATATAGCACTTAGTAAAACAATTTCCTCAAATTTTTGGAAACTAAAATTTCTGAAGATTATAGAATCCTTTAACCACAAGAGATGCAAAAAAAAAAAAAAAACTATTTCTGAAATTTTTTGGAAACTCAAATCCTAGAGAATATAGAATCCTTTAGCTGCAAGAGATGAGATAACATGTGCTGGAAACACTTCCTTAACCGTGTACATAAGGCGGTGCTCTTCAGCAACTAGCCCATATTTTTCTCAACAACCTTATCCACTTTGCCAAAATTGGATATTCTTTTTATTAAAAAAAGATTTTGCAAATCCCCTAAGATTTTAATAACCGTTTTCTAGGATAAGGGGTGAGATACTCCATAAAAAATCTTTCTTGCAAATCCTTGAAGAAGCTGCTCAAAATCCAAAAGATAAAAATCGTGCAAAACAGTTTTTTCGCAGCTTATTCTGGAAACACCCTAATCACCCTGTTTCCAGGATTGTTCTGAAGGGTGATCCGAAATATTAACCAAAAGAAAACAAAACCGTTTCAAGTAAGTGGTAAGTTAAGAGTTTCTGATTGGCATATTAACAAGAGTCTAAAAATATAAAACTAAATTAAATCAAGACATCTTGTTGTAACCACTAGTCATCTTGTAGAGAGACGAATCTGCTGCAAACACTTCACAGAGCCTATTCCTCATGGCTGCACTTATATCCTATGCTTCAAACACTTCACAGGACATGTTTTAAACACCTTACAGGGCCTGTTCCCCATGGTTGTTCTTACCTCGCTGACTTGAGTACCTGTTCTTGATAAACCATTAGTCAAGCAGTTTTAATATATTGAAAAACAGCAGTAAGGCCCTGTTGGTAAAGCCTATTTGGAACAACAACAACAACTACAACACTTGGATTTGTTATCATCAAAACCTTATACATTCTAACAAATTCCGCCTTTTTGATGATGACAAACCAAATGACCATATTGACTTTCAAGGACAATTGAAGTGATTAGTGCCAATTATATATAGGACCGACAATTCACATGAAGCAGTTAGTATCGAAAAAGTGTAAGAAATTTAACTCGTCCATGGCAAAACTAAAACAATATTGGTCAACCTATCTTCGCCCTTTTGGCATCATTAAAAAGTAGGGGAGAACAGTCAAACATAGGGTGTTTGCTATCACCACCACTTGGGTAATGGAGGAAAGTCAACAGGCGATACACTCAAGTGTGTTGGTAAGGTAATGAGATTGGCCATCCTAGTCACACACAAGCAATTCGCAACAAAAGCAAGCAAGGCAAAGCCAATCAAAAATAAGATAACCTGTCATTCATCAAAAGAGTGTAACAGAAAGTACAAACTAGCAAGAGAGGATAACCAAGAGAAGTGAGAATAGGCTATGAGAACAACAGATGGGGGGTGATCAGAGAGCAGGAGGGGAAAATTTTACTGAGAGGGAAGAGAGAAGGGCGAGAAGATCTTCATGGCGTTTAACGTTTAGAGCTTTTTCCTCATCCAGGGCAGCCTTTACAGCAGTAAGCTCAGCACTGAGTCGAGAGTTTTCTTCCAAAGCAGCCTCAAGCTTGACTGAGGAACTGCCAGGAACAGGAGGACGGGGTGTTCTGGTACCCTGTTCTGAGGCAGACCCCTCAACCAAAGTGTATCTACACCTCATAAGGGTGTTACTCCCAATCTCATCAATGAATTGAGCACCCACCTTCTTCTGCAGAGTCACCCCAAAGTGCTCAAACACACTAGTCAGGAAGAAGCCGTATCCCAGGTCATGTTCCCTGGAGGTGTTTGCAATTCTTGTAATATGTCGAATCATGATGGCGGGAAGGTTGATTTGCTCTTCCCTGTCCATCAGATCCATCAAACACTGATCCATGGCATCAGCAAGATTGCGACCCTGACCCCTGGGGATGACATTCTTGATGATAAACCAGAATATCAATTGATGGAGCGATGTCATGTCCCCTTTTTTCACGGACTTGGGTGTTTGGAGGCTTGATTGCTGGCTAAATTTTTGGGCGAGCTCCAGCAGCCTGGCTATCCCTAGAATAGTCTTGTCTTCTCTCACATAGATATCAAAGCCCGTGGAGGGAATCCCCAGAATTTCCCCTAATGTCTTCCCATCAAAGCGAAGCTGCTTCCCACTAACAATAATTGTCACCACTCCTTCGGTGACAGTGCAGTTGGCATAGAACTCTGCCAACTCATGTACAGAACACCCCAGCTGGGTGTTTGTAAACAGCTCATACCACCCCTGTGCACGCAGCTTGTGCAGAAACACCCCCAGACCCTGTTCCTCAAAATATTTTACCTTGATAATTTTGCCCCTGACTACCCGTCTCTGAAGCAGTTGGGTCAGTTTGGCTGAGATTGCGGACGGGGTAGACTTCTTGACTCTTTTAGGTTGGGGCTCAGTAGGAGGGTCTTGGGTGGAGGCGTGTTTGAGAGAAGCTTTTCTCTTAGGAGTTTTGAGGGGTGATGGTTTGGAGGGTAAAGTGGAGGTTGATTTTGGTGCAGGCAGAGGCTTATCCTCTGAGGACTCTGAGAACACGGGAGTGCCCTGTTTGAAGGAGGTGTTCTTAGTGTCGCTATCTGATGAAGGCTCAGAGGAGGAATCAATTTCCTCAACAACAGGGGATGTCTGTTTGGCAGGTCGAGGCGTGGATTGGAAAGCAATTCGGGCTGATTTTCGAGTTGGCCTGTTTGTGGGTTTGGCCGAAGAGGGGATTTGTGGTTTTGGTTTGACAGGGGTTTCACTTTTTGGGGATTCTTCAGTCTGGCCGCTTTTAGGCCTTGATGGTGGTCGTGTTCTTGGCATTCTAGTACGCCTAGCCACAATTTTGTATCGTTTACGTTTCTCACCGGTTGGTGGTACCAGTGTGGCTTGTTCAGGCTTCACAGGAGACTCCTCCATTTGACCACTACTTCCCCCTTCTTCTTTTGACAAATCCTCCCCTAGGTCATCCCTGAAAACCTCAGGCCCTGTTTCTGCCCCTGTTTCCTGCTCTGGAAACACCCCGAATGAATTAATATCACCCAGACCATGCTCAACCAAAAAGAATTCATCTGTAGCCCCAATTTCTCTACCAGATGCCCCAACCGATTCTTATTTTTCTTCTGACCTCTGACACACATCCGATTCACCAAACAAAACTAAATCCCACCCAAATTTGTAGGGGATGTCTTCCAAGTTTAGATCCACTGTTCTAAGGTTGATGCTCTTCAAAAACCCAAAAGGTTTATAGACAATGGGTCGAGGAGGTTCAATAGTTTTACCTTTCATGAGAGCCGTCAGAAATTGTGTAGGAGCAAACAAGGCGGTGGCTGTTTGCAAAGCTGTGCTTGGTGACCTATTGCCCTGGGTCACGGTCGAGGAGCTCTCAGTGCTGATGGGGGACGCCATTTTTCAGAGGATGAGAGAGATTAGGGTTTCTTGAACAGGAGTTCAGAGTACAAAGGATTGTGGTAGAAGTGAGAGATTTGAAGCAAGTTTGAAGAGAGATTTTAAAGAAAGAGAAGCGTGCAAAATCTTTTAAAGATTTTGCCCGTTTTGCAACGGGCGTTAGCATTAAATTAGCCCGCGCACGCCTCGGGAAGATGTTAGGCAATTCTCAATTTGTTGCACACATTTGACAAACAAGGGGCGTACCTGTTTCTGGTGCTTGTTCTTGAGGTTACTTGCTCGGTAACATGGGACAATAAGGGCAATCTCATTAGACCTCAACAAGTGTCAGCAGGTTGCAAACCTCACATATGCTAAACATAGCACAGAAGTTGATTGCAAATAAAAAATTTTAACATATTGTACCCGTAACTTTTAAATTTTGCAAACAGGGTGAGAGAACAGGATGGTCAGGTTGTTCTAATTAAACCTAGTTCGAGTCTATTCCTTTCAAATTGTTCTCTACTCAATGCCTTGGTGAATATGTCAGCAATTTGATTTTCAGTGGCACAGAAATTCATTGAGATCACTCCTTTTTCAACATTGTCTCTTAAGAAATGATGACGAATGTCAATATATTTTGTTCTTTTGTATTGCCATGGATTTTTGGCAATGTTAATTGCACTTGTATTGTCACAATAAATAGGAGGACATCCTATGTCAACACAAAAGTCCTTGAGTTGTTGTCTTATCTATAATAACTGAGCACAGCAAGATGCAGCTGCCACATACTCAGCTTCTGCTGTGGACAAGGCAACAGAGAGTTGTTTCTTGGTTGCCCAAGATACCAAACAAGGTCCAAGAAAGTGAGCCATACCTGAGGTGCTTTTCCTATCAACCAAGAAACTTTTGACATTCATTTGATACAACTTGATCTCCATGTGGGCTGCAAAAGCTATCAAAATTCGAATGGCTTCCATCCTTGCAACAGGTGCAAAGGTCTCTTCATAATCAATTCCCTCTTCTTGGTTGTAGCCTTGAACCACCAGCCGGGCCTTGTTCCTAGTGACTGTTCCGCACTTATCTAGCTTGTTACGGAACACCCACTTGGTTCTAATGATTGTTCTATCCTTTGGCCGTGGCACAAGGTGCCATACCTTGTTCCTTTCGAATTGATGGAGTTCTTCTTGCATGGCTGTGACCCAATCTGAATCTGCAAGAGCTTTATTAATATTCTTAGGCTCAATTTTTGAGAGAAAAGCATAGAAAGCACAAAAATTTTTAAGCCTAGATCTAGTTTGAACTCCTGCATTAATATCAGACAAAATTTGATCAAGAGGGTGTGAACTTTGGTATTTCCATGATCGTGGTGAAAGTGGGTTCACAGACTCGCTCTCCATCCTAGCTGGAATACTCGGTGAAACAGGTTCTGGACCTATTCTCGAGCCTGTTTGGGAGCTTGTTTCTGAATGTATCCCTGAAGGGTTTGGCTGATGTTGTCCCGAACAGGGTTCCACCCTGTTTCCCCCTGTTTGGTTCACACCTTGCTTCAAGTCTTAATCCCTCAGGTTGATCCTTACCTTGATCATCTTGAAGTAGCACGTCTTTTCTAACAAGACCTAGTTTGAGGTCTTCTTCCTGTGCATCATTCTCACTTAGAGAGTTAGTTTCATCAAAAAGCACATGCACACTTTCCTCAACACACAAGGTTCTCTTATTAAACACTTTGTATGCCTTACTATGTGAGGAGTAACCAAGGAATATTGCTTCATCACTCCTTGGATCAAATTTCCCTAAGGCATCCTTTCCATTATTATGCACAAAACATTTGCAACCAAATACTCTTAAATGCAAAATATTTGGTTTTCTTCCTTTGAGGAGCTCATAAGACGTTTTGTTAAGAATAGGTCTAATCATGCATCTATTTACAATGTAACATGATGTGTTCAAAGCTTCAGCCCAGAAGTTTCTAGGAAGACCACTAGCAACAAGCATTGTTCTAGTCATGTCTTCTAGAGTGCGATTTTTGGGTTCTACCACCCCGTTCTGTTGGGGTGTTCTTGGAGCTGAAAAATTATGATCAACACCATGCTCATTACAATAATCAGTGAAGCTTGAATTTTCAAATTCTATCCCATGGTCAGACCTTAAGCATACCAAGGAATGTCCTACTCTCTTTTCAATGTTTTTAATGAAAGCAAGAAATTTTTCAAAGGTTTCATTTTTGGAAGCCAAAAACAAAGTCCAAGTGAAACGAGAGTAGTCATCCACTATCACAAGCACATACCTCTTGCCACCTCGACTCATGATCCTCATTGGACCACATAGATCTATATGTATCAATTCAAGAGGTCGAGTAGCGCTTACACACTTTTTAGACTTAAATGAATTTTTGACTTGTTTACCTTTGGCACATGCATCACATGCCTTGTCATCATTGAATTTGATGGAAGGTAAGCCAACCACTAAATCTTTGGTTACAAGTTTGTTCAAAAGAGAGTGGCTTGCATGACCTAGTCTTTTGTGCCAAAGCATAACATCATCATTTAAGGCACTCAAACAAGTCAAATTATTTTGGGGAAGAGTGGAGATACACACTTTATAAACATTCTTGTGTCGCTTCCCCCTCAACACAACATCTCCTGTGTTCATATTCACAATCAAGCAACGTGTTGGTGAGAACACTACTAGGTTGTCTTTGTCGCACAGTTGGGACACACTTAGCAAGTTGTGTTTTAATCCATCCACAAAATAAACATTGTCAATTGAATGGAAGAGTGATTCACCTATCTTACCTATGCCGACAATTGTCCCGGATTTGCCGTTTCCAAATGCCACACTCCCACCTTCTGAAACTGTAAGTGAGAGAAAATTGGATCTTTTACCAGTCATATGCCTCGAACACCCACTGTCAACATACCACAGCTGCTTGTTCCCTAGACTGTTCACTGCACTGTTTACTGGGTTGTTTGCTGGGTTGTTCTCTCTCACTTCAGCCTGCAAAACAAATCAATGGTTAGTTTTGGGAACCCAGATCCACTTGGGTCCCATTCCTTTAGACGTACAAATCTCATCTTTCATAACCCATATTTGTTTTACATGAACTGTGTTCCTTTCAATGGCATACTTTCTTATAGGACAAGCATATCGATAATGCCCCGTTTTACCACAATGAAAGCAAACAATATTTTCAGGTAATCCCACATATTTTTTATTCATTGGGTAGGTCATCTTAGGCACAAAACCTAGTCCTCTTCTATTTCAACTATGATGAGTGTTTAACCATTCAAACGCCCTTGAGGACCTGTTCCAGAGCTTGTTTGTGGCAAGGTCTGATTCCAAGTGTTTTATTTTTTCAAGCAAGTTTTTATTTTCTTCCAGCAAAGACTCGACCTTACCTTTTAAGTCAAGGGATTCTTTTTCTAGCTCAGTCAGTTTAGTGGAACAAGTCTCTTCTTTCATGAGTAGAGTTTCTTTAAGCACATTGATGTTTTCATGCAAGCCAAGAGTCTCTTTGTCAACTTCAAGTTTTTCCAATTTAAGGGTTTCATTTTCAAGTTTTAGATCTCGAACATCCCTTTTTAATTCAGCACATATATCCATTATAGTGTATACTAATTCCTTAAGAGTTGATTTATTTAGACCCCGTATCTTGTTCTTGAGTTGAGTCAGACTGTCCGTTGATCCATCATCTGAATCAGTGTCACTTCTTGCCATGAGTGCTACATCAGCTTCCCCAGCTTCAGACCCTTCCTCATCCTCGCTTGAATCTTCCCAGGCCGCGAGCATAGCTTTTGAGAACCTTTTCGCTGAGCTGCTTACACCGTGTTTCCTCCCCTGTTTTCTAGGGTGTTCGGGTTCTTGTTCTTCCTTGTGCAGTGGGCAGTTTCTCACAATGTGGTCCAGTTTGCCACACTTGAAACACCCGGAGAACTGTTCCCGAGAGGTGTTCCTGGCCTTGCTGAAGTCCTTCCTTTTGCTATTTTCTTTGACTTTCTTGAAGAACTTCTTGAACTTTTGAGTGATCATGGCAATCTCCTCCTCATCAGAATCAGAATCAGAATCATCTTCTAAGGCCTTTAGTGCAAGACCTCGATCTCTCTTTGTCTCATCTTTCTGTTGAGAATTTTTCCTAAGTTCATACGTTTGGAGGTTGCCAATCAGCTCATCTAGGTGATCTTGTTCATGTCCTTAGCTTCTTGGATGGCCGTTACTTTCGCTTCCCAAGAATGAGGTAAAATTCTTAGAATCTTCCTCACCAATTCTTCAGTGGTGAAGGATTTTCCTAGGGATTTGAGCTCATTCGTTATGTGAGTGAAGCTAGTGTACATGTCCATCACACTTTCACGATCACCCATCTCAAACAGCTCATACTTTCTCATAAGCAATTCAATCCGGGATTGCTTTACCTGATTGGTCCCTTCGTGAGCTACTTGCAAAGCATCCTAGATTTCTTTGGCCGACTCACATTCAGATATGCGAGTATATTCATCAGGACCTAGGCCGAAATATAGGAGTTTCTTGGCCTTGGCATTCTTCTCCATCATCTTGTAATCTTCAGCATTGAATTCCTTAGGCTCCTTGGGGATTGACTTTCCATCTTCAGTGATTTTCTTAGGGATGAGTGGTCCATTCTTGATGAGCATCCACAACTCATAATCCTCGGCTTGGATGTAGTTTTCCATTCTATTCTTCCACCATCCATAGTGTTGGCCATTAAAGTATGGTGGTCGAGTTATGGATTGACCTTCAAGCATGCCTTGTGGTGTACTCATCTTCAAGGATCTCTCAAAGGTGTTAGCCTTTCAAAGGAGAACCTGCTCTGATACCACTTGTTGATTTAGAGAGTACACAACCACAAGAAGGGGGTGAATTGTGGTGTCCGATTTTCGCAAGTTGCTGGCAAACAGTCTTAGGCCCTGTTCGCACAGGTTGTTTCTGAGATAAGCAGAAGCGAAAATCCAACAAAATTGAATGCGGAAATAATGGACACAGGATTTTTACGTGGAAAACACCTCTAGCCCAACTGAGGTGAAAAACCACGACCTACCTCGTGTAGGATTTAAACACTTCACTAAACGGGCTAATCACGTTACAATAGTAACACACCTTGTTACAAATTGCAACCCACGTAACCGTCTTCCCTAAGACAGGTTACTCCACGTCCAAAATCCCCTTGATTTGGACACACACTCAACTCACTTTTGTGAAAGAAGAGTATAAAGAAAAACACCCTATTACAATGCTTCTCAACTAAGCTAATATAGGGTACAATGAAGTCCTAGTATGCCAATTTTGAAAGCTCAAATAACTCACTTACTAGACACGGTTTTCTTTTCAAACTTTTAAGCTCATGAACACTAAATTTTTCTCTTTGAAAACCGATGCTACTAAGGTTATAAGAAGTGACCTTATATAGCACTTAGTAAAACAATTTCCTCAAATTTTTGGAAACTAAAATTTTTGAAGATTATAGAATCCTTTAACCACAAGGGATGCAAAAAAAAAAAAAAAAAACTATTTCTGAAATTTTTTGGAAACTAAAATCCTAGAGAATATAGAATCCTTTAGCTGCAAGAGATGAGATAACATGTGCTGGAATCACTTCCTTAACCGTGTGCATAAGGCGGTGCTCTTCAGCAACTAGCCCATATTTTTCTCAACAACCTGATCCACTTGCCAAAATTGGATATTCTTTTTATTAAAAAAAGATTTTGCAAATCCCCTAAGTTTTTAATAACCATTTTTTAGGATAAGGGGTAAGATACTCCATAAAAAATCTTTCTTGCAAATCCTTGAAGAAGCTGCTCAAAATCCAAAAGATAAAAATCGTGCAAAACAGTTTTTTCACAGCTTATTCTGGAAACACCCTGATCACCCTGTTTCCAGGATTGTTCTGAAGGGTGATCCGAAATATTTACCAAAAGAAAACAAAACCGTTTCAAGTAAGTGGTAAGTTAAGAGTTTCTGATTGGCATATTAACAAGAGTCTAAAAATATAAAACCAAATTAAATCAAGACATCTTGTTGTAACCACTAGTCATCTTGTAGAGAGACGAATCTGCTGCAAACACTTCACAGAACTTGTTCCTCACGGCTGCACTTATATCCTATGCTTCAAACACTTCACATGACATGTTTCAAACACCTTACAGGGCCTTTTCCTCATGGTTGTTCTTACATCGCTGACTTGAGTACCTGTTCTTGATAAACCATTAGTCAAGCAGTTTTAATATATTGAAAAACAGCAGTAAGGCCCTGTTGGTAAAGCCTATTTGGAACAATAACAACTACTACAACACTTGGATTTGTTATCATCAAAACCTTATACATTCTAACACATGTTTATCAAGTTAAAACTCTTAATGAGTTTATCAATGAATCTGTTTATACAGTGATTTGCCATTTAACTTGTGACCCCATCTGTTATCATCTATAAGGTGTCAGCCCATCATTTACCCGCGCAGCTTCAAGCTAACTTTTGATCGGATTGATAGGTGTATACCTATGTATAGATCATATCATTGCAAGGGGCTCACATCTAGATAATAATGAGCAATTCAGTTTCATATTACTTTCATTTTCATAGTTATTGCGAACTAAATGAATTGCAAAGGCGAGTATCCATCAACAGTATTTCTACGCTCATTTTCCAATACAGAAATGCATGTACTGAGTTTTATCTCACATTTTCGAATTGTTTTTATATTTTCCATTTTAGGTGATAAAGTATCATATGTTTCTCTATTTAACAAGCCCTTTTGGAAGTCATTAGATGCTCATAGTGGATTCAGCATAGCATGAACGTTGGGATTAACCTTAGGGTCAAGTTGGGTCTATATTTAATATACTTGTGTAATATGGAGTGCGAGTTAGCACATGGTATATTTAAGTCGATTGTATTGAAGTTGAACTATTATAGACTTTGGCCTTGGAGTGTTTCAGTTTAATAGATATTGTGATTGTGAACATGAGTTGTAAAATTAAATGGTTTCAGTGAGCCTAGTTCTTGTCAGGATGGCGGTAGCTTCTTCTATCATTAAGTCTTCTACTGTAGTTTTCCATAAATCATATCATTAGCATTTTGGGAGCGTTGTAGATTTGGTATCAGAGCCAAGGTTTTCAGGGCCACTGTGCGCTATCAAGTGTTTATGAATTAGCTATCAAGTTGTGTATGAGTTATGTTGGACCAGTTAAATGAGCTATTGACTATAAGTTCATATGTATGGGCATATAAGGAGGAACCATTTCCATTTGCGTGACTCAATCATTTGGCAATATCCTTAGATCCGAGCATTTGCAAGGTGGAGTATGGAACCATTTGGATGACTTGTTAGTGAGGCATACTCTCATTTATCTGGAAGTTATATTGTACGTTTCATTTCTCTCATTTGTTTAAACCTTGGCAATCGTGCACTGCGGGTGTGTGACCCGTTGAGTTATGAACTCCAGCGTGTGGCCGTTGAGCTATTGAAGTGTTTCTCTCCATTTCAGGCGTCTACTGTAAGGCTTTAAGTCGGGTATTAGTCAGTTTTTAGGCAAAACTTTGTCCGTTTTACCCTAGGATTTACGAGTTTTATTGAGGTTTGTTAATATACCTGATCTTGGGTACAATGATGGTTGAAACTGGATGTGGGCATGCCATTTACAACTTCTTAGGGGATTAATACAGTGTCAAGTTGCAGTGTCAAGTTAGATGTAAACCTTTAGAAGAGGAAATGCTTTGTGAAGTAATATCTTTGAGGTGAACCAGTATTTGATGAATGTTACAATGAGTGCTTATGTCTGATGATAATAGTTAGTCTTCGCATTATATGAGTGGTATGAGTAAAATTAAGCTATCATTCTTAACATTAGGACCTGATCTCATCAATGCTCCCATTACTTCCTGTCATCGACTTATTTATGCGCTAGTTACCTTGAGTTATTCAGAGGCATCATTTCTTTGCCACTAACACCCTCTTGATTTGTAATGGAGTGTTTATGGAAAATCTCATGTGTGGTATGTGAGGAGTCCTTTAAACACATCTAAGCAACCTTTCTTATAGGCGATTCAACCCATAATGGAGCCTATAATGACCCCCGGTATGTGTTATTGTGTGATTTACAGTTCTTCCTAAGCATATTTGATCCATTCTACTTATAGTTCAGTCACCACTATATTCATATTTTTACTGTCACCTACTTTAACTCATTGCTTCTATTAGACACTATTCATTTATTGCTTGCAAAGCCTTTGGTTGCTCCAGACCTAGTCATTGAGTGCCCTTTTAGCAATTAAATGGATCCACATTGTTCGTGTTTCTGTAGCACCGTAATGCCATGTTGGCATACTACTCTATGGCCGTGACTGCATGTCGTTACTGAAGTTATTTTGGCAATCCTTTCTTTACTAGTACAACCTATCTTATTAATGATAAACAATGATTTGTGTTATTTCCATCTGCCAGCAGTTTCAGAGTTTATATGCCTACCCAAGACTTCCATTTACTGCAGAATGTGTTATTAATGGATGCCATCATGTTCAGTTATAAGGCTGACTCTTTCATCTTGACATATTGGCCTTTCAAACACTAAATGAATCAAATTTTCCTTCTGATGGTATTGACCCTCATCTTCATCATTTTACTCACATATGGGTACCGTATGACTTTTCAAATGCCTCTTTGGTAATCTGTTAGATTTCTTCACCTCCAGTACTTAATACTCCCTCTCAACTTCATAACATCGTTCATTTACTTTATTATCATGACCATCATGAATAAACTGCATGTCTTGTTTATGCAGGTCATTTATATGCCTTACCTCTTTCATTATGAATCTTCGTCGTTTCATTCATTCAGCCTACATACCGGTCCTTTATAACCAATAAAGAAATATCTTTGCAAGAGTTCATGGTGTGGTTATATCTCTTTACACTTTAGATTGTCCCCCTATCTTTTAAATTTACTAAGACCAATAGGCAGTTGAATGTGCTATTTTTTATAAATATGCCTCTATTAGTATTGCTGGAACCATATTTATTGGGCATTCAATCCAGTTTGATTGGCAGACCTTGTTATTATTATGGAGATGAACTGACTGTGTACTTATAGAAGATGACTTGTAAAGATCTTAAGGTTAGCTTGAGAAATGAGGAAAGACTAGACGTGTGTTTCTATGGACCGAGGGAAGAAAAAACCTATTTTCTCCCTAATTATACTGTGCAAGCAAGTGAGTTATCGTGTCAGTAATGCATTGAATATTAGTGATATGCCAACCACACTCGGTATATACATATCCATAGTTACAGTTTGTGAATTCAGAGATGTCTCATCTGAGGATTTTCAGGGCTGTTTTTGCCCAAGAAATATTGATTTTCAGATCAACCTAGATCTAGGTGCTCAATCCATTTTCAAAGCCCCTATCATATGACCCACTAGTAGAGTTCAAAGAACTAAAATTTAGTAAGATGAGTTGTTACAGAAGGGAGTTATTTGACCAAGTGTGTCACCGTGAGAAACCCTAGTTTTATATGTGTGAAGAAGGAAGGCAAAACCTTATGGTTGTGTACTGCGTACAGAGAATTGAACAAGATCACTATCAAAAACAAGTATCCTATACCTTGAATAAATAATTTATGGGATTAACTGCCAACAACAGAAGTCTTTTCCAGAAATGATTTGAGGTCGGAATATCATACCTAAACCATGCAACCACAGTTTATCTTTTACAAGAATACCCTTTTGTAGTAATTCTTGAAATTATTTGCTTGTCTCATTTTCAAAACTTGATAATATCAAATATTGTTTAATCTCCCTTGTATTTCAACCCAATATTTTCTATTAGCGTGATCTTCCATGTCTTTGCAAACCATTGTTAAATGTGCAATCCATTTTTGTTTGACCTTATATGGTTGTCAATATTCCAGTGCTCTCGACTTTCACCATCTTTATTTCATGATCATGACTTATAGTTCATTCCATTGAGAGCTGTTTCACACATCTACCTTACATCTCATTTATTCATAATTATAAGCTCATATAACTTATTCTGAATTCATAGTGTAATTCAACTCTCATTAGTTTGGGTGATTGCAATTGTCATAATTCCTTTATTCTCTTTATTTTAAAATTCAACTCCCACACATATATCTTACATTCTGATAAATAAACTTCAGCATTCTCTATTTAATCTTATTGTTGTACTCGAATTAGCTTCATATGAGCAAAGGCATGTTTCTATTGTAGCTTGCTCAATGTATTTATCTATCCATTAGCACTTTGCTCGTTCAATCTATTTATCTATCCATTACACCTTGCTTGTTTAATCTATTCGTCCATCTATTGCACTTTGCTTATCCAATCTATCTATTTGTTTATTGCACATTGCTTATCCTATCTATTTATTGCACTTATCTTGTTGCTTGTGGCTATAAAGTCACCTAGTTCAAGCTCCACTGCTTATCATCTTATTTTCAATTCATCAGTTAAACTCGAGTATAAATAGACCATCTTTCTCCTTGGCTGATTATTTATTGAACCTTTTATGATCCATATTTATAAACGATAATTCTTGTGGCATTATATTTCAGAATTCATGAAACACGTATGGCTATCTTTATTCTAACCACCCTATGTTAATCCCTCCTCTATAAATCTTTTTCTAGTCTTATTGTTTTTTTCTTTTGTTCCTAATGAGCCACTTGAATACCAATGCCATCATTTTCATCTCTTACCATGTTTATTCTAGCGTCTAATTCAGACTTAGAGTAGATCTTAGACTAGTCTGATGAGGGAAGATCATGTGATGCATTAAGAAGATTAGATGAGGACATTTTGATAAGGGTATAATCTCAAACAATGTCTAGCGATATTAGAGTAAGTTAGAAGAAGTATCGAGAATAATAAGACAGTTCAAGTACATGGTAAGATGATACAAGGACTACACAGGAGTCATATGGTCATTTTGACCAAAGAAGGAGACAATCAAAGTTCAGATGAGATGTAAAGTATTCCAAAGGGCTTCTCTAGTTAAGGGCGTCAAGAGACTGGATATCAGAGATAATTGAGTCCTCATTACTTTGGACTTTATGAGTTAGTATCAGAGTACATATTAGGAAATGCAATGGTTTCCATACTTATTAGTGGTCAAGACAGAGAATAAGCAGAGTAGAGTATCTCCTTTGCAGTAATAAGTTTTTCTTTTGAAGAGAATATCAATTTTGAACCAAAGTAATCAAGCCAGTGGAGTCATTGAGGATCTAGATACTTGACCGTAGGAATAAGCAGCTTTGCACTTTGGGCTACTCAGACCTTTTGGAGGGAAGCAGTGAAAACCAACTATCCCTACTTGAGGTGACATTGCATACATGATCAAAATCATAAGTTTCGAGGACGAAACTCTTTAAGGTAGGAAGGCTGTAATAACCTAACCCTAACCCATATTTATTTATTTAAATCATATTTATTTATTTAATTAATCATGTTGATTCATTTAATTAATCATGTTTATTAATTTAATCACTCATGGTTATTTGTTTAACCAAATTATGTTTATTAATTCAATTACACTTAATTTATATATTTACCGAATTACCTAATGTCATTTAAATTTTCCGCTTTCATTTATCGAATTTAATCATCCCGATTGGGGGATATTTCATTTGGGTTTCATTTTACAATTCAAGTTTCATTTGGGTTTCCTTTTGCAATTGAAGTTTCATTGATTGTTAATTCGAGTTTCATTGATTGATTAAATATTGGGTGAATCGATAGTATGCCTCAATAATTATAGTTTAAAAAATTATTATTATTGTTGTTGTTGTTGTTGTTGTTGTTGTTGTTATTATTATTATTATTATTATTATTATTATTATAACCTCGCAAAAAATTAATTTCAAGCTATGAAAATTCAATCGCATACGGTTTACCTCCCGTCTTGGGCCCAAAACGTATAAACTAATCATAGCCCAACAAGCTTGCCTTGTTAACCATGATTTAAATTTAACCTCAAACTTAACCATGGTTTGCCCAAAAACTACTTTATGGAAGGTTAAATACTAGCCAAGTATGTTGATTCATTTCTAACCAAGCAAGACAACACACATATATCTCTCCCCTTTCTCTCTCCTACCCCATGGCCAACTACAACAGCCACCTTCCAGCCACCAGTCAGCCACCCTCTGGCCACCAAGGCATCCACCAGCCATCCCCACACCCCCAACAAGCATCAAACATCACTTTCACCTACTTTTCTTCAAGCAAAGTGAGTAAACCCTAACTTGATCTTGATGTGTTTTTGGTTTTTATGATTGTTTTAGTAATGTTTTATGTTCTTGAGATCAAAATAGATGTTATCATGTAAATTTTATTGATTTTGGGGATATTGATCATGGTGGGGTTGAACTTGAAGCATGTTAAGGTTAGAGTTTTGTCATGATCAAGTTAGCTTAAGTCAAGTGATGGATTTGTGTTGTTTTGCATATGATTTTGTAATCTTTAGTCTTATTGATGATTATGATGATGTTTTTAGTTATTTAGAATGATTTCAAGTGAGGATTTATGTGAAAAAAAATAGGAGAAAGCAAAAACAATGAGGGCTGAAAATAGCAGAAAATAGGAGTGATTTTGAGACTAAACTGTTAATGATCAGCCCACTTAAAAATTATGATTGTCAGAGGGTAGATAGGCCAGTATGTTAGCTTTCAAATGGCTTTTGAATCTCCTTAATCTGAATTCTATGGAAAAAGTTATGGCTATTTTTCTAGAACTGCGTAGCTTCAATCAAAATTAACACACTTGTATTCTAGCCCCATTTTGGGAATCCTATTGTAGGGATCACATTTTGTGTTATGAATAAAAGTTATTTAGGACTTCGTAATCTTTCAATATTGGGGATTTAGGTCTTCATTTGAGGTCAAGGGTGAAAGTTATGAATTTTTGAAGTGAACTGACCTACTTTGGTGCAAATTAGACTTTTATTGCAATTTCTGTGCAGCGTATATTTAGAGGAAAATTCTGAAACATTTACTGTAGATTGTCCATATTATTTTCGAATTTCCTAGAAGATTTCATGAATTTTGGTTGAGTATTTTGAGTTTGGTAATTTTTGGAAGCATTTTGAGTAATTGTGTAAGGAACAATAATAAAGATTGAGTGAGATTGATCATGCACTCATGTTATATACTTTGGATCAAGTAAGGACATTTAACAGGGAAATGAATATTCATGAACTTTCATGGAGTTTTTAGCTTGATTAATGAGAAAGAAGCAGACAAGTATACAATTTGGAAGCTTGTTTATGACCTTTGAATCAATTATGAATTTTAGAAAGAAAATGCCAAGTTCAGTGAGCTTAATAGCTTCTATTGAGTTCAATAACTCATTGGGGTGAAATTCTATATTTAATAGACTTGTGAATGAAATATGAGAAGTGGGGAGAATTTTTGATTCAGAAACCATATCTATCAGACCAAATTATTACAGTTTATGCTATTTTGAATCAGGATATATCTCTCTTAGCCCAAACCTCTATTACTTACTCAATTCAGACTGTATCAAATGTATTTATCAAGTCAATCTAGTGTACTCGCTATTATCTTGAATCAAGCTATACATCAGCGAGTCTTAAATCCGTATCAGTAACGTATATCAGAAAAGCCTAAAATCATGCTCCCATTTGTCACCATCAAGGCCTTTTCCTTTGTAATCTCATTTATCTCATTGTGTTCTATTTTACTTTCATTTACTTTATATCAAATTTAATTACTTTCATTAATTCAGTTTTGAAATTATATTGAAATACCCAAGTTATGTATGCCATTTAATTACTCAATTTCTATTACACATACTTTTACTTACTCAATTATGTGAGTAAGGATTATTTACTGACTATACATACTTACAATGACATTTATGAAACAGAGTTGATACCTAGTTATCGTTCCTCATTATGCATAAGTGTTATCAAGTCAAAACATATTTATCAAGTTTGATGACATTTATGAAACAGTTGACATTTATATCAAGTCAGATGATATTTTTAAAGGCTCAAGGTACATCCATTGCTTGTATCTTTAGAAAGCAAAACATGGTTATCAAGTTACAACTCTTAATGAGTTTATCAATGAATCAGTTTATACAGCGATTTGCCATTTAACTTGTGACCCCGTCAGTTATCATCTATAGGACATTAGCCCATCATTTACCCGCACGATTTCAAGCTAACTCTTGATCGGATTGGCAGGTGTACACCTATGTATAGATCATATCATTGCAAGGGGTTCACATTCAGATAATAATGAGCAATTAAGTTTCATATTATTTTCATTTTCATTGTTATTGTGAACTAAATGAATTGCAAAGGCAGGTACCCATCAACAGTATTTCTATGCTCATTTTTCAATACAGAAATGTATGTACTGAGTTTTAACTCACATTTTCAAATTGTTTTTTTGTTTTTCATTTTAGGTGATGAAGTATCACATGTTTCTCCATTTAGCAAGCCCTTTTAGAAGTCATCAGATGCTCACAGTGAATTCAGCATAGCATGAATGTTGGAATCGACCTCAAGGTCAAGTTGGGTTTATGTTCAATATACTTATGTAGCGTGGAGTGCGAGTTAGCACATGGTATGTTTAAGTCGATTGTATTGAAGTTGAACTATTATGGACTTTGGTATTGGAGTATTTCAGTTTAATAGATATTGTGATTGTGAGCATGAGTTGCAAAATTAAATAGTTTCAATGAGCCTTATCCTTGTCAGGATGGCGGTAGCGTCTTTTATCATTAAGTCATCCACTATAGTGTAATCATGTCATTAGCATTTTGAGGGCGTTACACATTAGCCAGTAGAGCATGTCCATCCACCCTCCATGTCGTTTGAGATCGACGACCAAGAATTGATGGGGCTAGGCTATAAATCAAGGTTGCGGCGCAGCGAGGTATCAAGGAGGTTTAGGTTTAAGTTTTTCAAGTTTTAATTAGGGTTCCTCATTAGTTCAATTTTGGGATGTTTAGGATTTTAATTCAAGTATCATTTTGTTTTTTAGGGTTTGATTTTCGATTTCCTTCGTCTGTCTCTAGTTTTTTCAATTTCAGATCTGTTCTTGTTTGCAAATTTGTATCATTGAAGCTTGGTCCGTTGGCTTGGAGTAGAAAATTTAGGGTTCGATCGATATGTTCTTGATCTGGTCACTTGATTCGTGATCTGTTTTGGAATTCTGATTCAGCGCCATTACTCTGGTTTGTTCACCTTCTTGTTATTTTGGTTTGGTTACTAACTCATTCTCCATTGCTTTTGGATTAATTCGAGTTCTTGTTTAAATTCTTACCTTGCTTTGGTTCTGTTTCCCCCTCCCCTGCCCTTGTTTCAGTTCTTTGTTTTCGCCATTAATGGAGCTCAGCTGCATCCTGTTCATGGTCATGAGATTTGGCTTGATTTCTATGCTCCATCTTTTGTAAAGTTTCTAGTTAAATGCTAATGAAAAAATCCCAAACTCCCTCCCCTGTTTTTCTGATTTAGTTTCTGATCTGGGTTGTATGCTTTAATTCGGTTTTCTGCTTGTCCCTGCTTGTTTCTTTTACTGTTTTGTAGTTCCTATTTGGTTGTGTTAGTGATGGGATGATGCTCCTTCGATTAGAGTTGATTTTACTTGGATGTTAGGCGGTAGTAGGGAAACTTTATAATTTTAATCTTATTGGATTTTATTGGATGTCAGAGTTGATGTTATCATTTGTTTATTGTTTTAAGTAGTTTAATGCTTAGCTTAGTTTAATTTTGTACGTAGTGACCTTAATCTCATTCTCATCCCTGAGGAGACGACCCTCAAGTACTACGACGACAGTCGTATACTTGCGGTATTTAATTTACACTCGAAATAATTGAATAAGTTTTTGGCACCATTGACGGGAATGACGGTTTTGAAATTAGGTCACTTTCGCTTTTTAGTTAATCTTCATCTTTAGTAAGCATTGATTATCTATGTTTTAAATTTTTTCTTAGTTTTTTCCCCCTATTCGGTCTTTTGTTTTGTTTCGTTGAATTTGTTAGTACTTTGTAATTAGTTTTTTAGTTTTTTTCCCTTTTCGTAAAAAAATTGAAAAAATGCCAGTTTTTAATTTTCCTCAGTTTAAGCATGAGCGTTTCTGGAGATATTTTTTGAGATGCAATGATTACCGTATTCAATTGACTTAAAATTTTGAAAAATGAAAATTTTGTGAGGTTATTTTTATGGGTCTAAATGCTGAATTTGGAGGTCATGTTGAGTCCATGTGTTCTGGCGGTTTTCGAGGCTTGCTATCTGAAACTCCAGATGACGTTTCAGATTTCTTTGAATACTTGGTTCGGGAAACTTGGGAGTTTGAGCAAGCTAAAGAAGCTCTTGTTCACTCTTCTTCAGATCCTTATGCTTATCATTTTCAACTTTTCCATCAGGATCAATTTAGAGACCCATGTTTTCAACAAGCTTATGTGCCTCCTGTTTTATGCAATTATTGTCAATTTTCTAGTCATGAAATGCATTCTTGTCCGTTATCTACTGGGATAGATGCACTAGAAGATTGTATTAAAGACATGATGGGGGAATTTTCTGCTATTCAATATAGGGAATGTTATAATGACTTCCCTGTGACTGACCCTAGTTTAGGATATCCTATGCCTAATGTTAGTCCAGTTGATGATTTTGAGTCTTTTCTTCCTCAAAGGTCCAATATACATGGTGATACACCTCTTGCTGATCTTAAGGAAAAGAATGACACCCCTAATCCCTACACGTTTCCTTCTTGAGCCTTGCATACCTAGGGACATCACTAAAGATGTCTTGATTTTTTCCGACCCACCTAATCCCTTAACTCTATATTGCAAGTTTGAGGAGGGTGGGAGACGTAAGGGTGATGCTAGTTGTGAGAAGCATGATACATTTAGTGATCTAGAGGACCACATTGAGGAGGAACATTTAGGGGAGTATCTCGTTAAGGCCTTTGAGGAGGATAGGGTTGTGTTTATCCCGCCTGCCTTCGAGTTGGTGGATTCCACTTCACCCGAGTCAATCGAGTTAGTCCCTATCTCCTGTGTCTTATCCCCATCCAGGGCCTTCATTAATGACCATCTTTTGGAATCCTCCAAGTCTGAATTTTTAGAGTTTGAGGCCTTTATTACTGAAGATTTTGATTTAGACCAGACTTTTGAGCATACTGAGATTAGTAGACTTGAGGATTTAGGTCCCACTATTTTGCCTAGATAGCTCTTTTATGATAATAAAATTTCTAGGTTGATGAGCCTCTTGTTGGTTGATTATGAGTATGTATGTCTTTTCGATATTTGGGTCTAAAATTTTGATAAGCTAAAAAAGGCCCTTACTTGTGCTAACTTGATCATATGTTTGATATGGAACATACTTTACAATGCTTATTATCTGCTTCTATTTGAAAGTTGTTCTAGTAAGTTTGATAAATTGCTATGTACTCTAATGGGTTTTGATTTGAATTAGTAGCTTGAGATGATGAGGAGTGGCTGATGCTCCTCAAGAGTCATGTCGCATCATTACAGTGAGGCATAGTTTAGGTGCACTCAGCACCTAATGTGGTATAATCATTCTAACTCTTCTCTCTTCTTTTTTTTTTTTTTTTTGGGGTAAATAGTTGTGGATATCTAGGATTGTTCTTGTGTAAGTTTTAGATTCGTTGTTTTATTTCTTTGGTTCTGTGTTTTGTTTCTTTAGTTTGGTGAGTTTTCATTTTCTTTGGTTTAATTTTTGTTTAATAGTTTCTTTTTGTTCCCTTTTTGGTGTTTTACTGGTTTTGTTTTTGTTTTGTATTTAGCTTTTCTTTCTTTTGTATTTTGTTTTGTTTGAGGTTTCTTTGGGATTAGGTTGGTGTTTAGTAGGTCCTTGGTTTGGTTTTGTTTTTTATTTTGGGTGATTATGTTTGTTTTGGTCTTAATTGGTTTTGTTTTCTTTTGTTAGGTTCTGGCTTTTGTTTTACTTTATTTTATGATTTGGTTTTTGGTTTTTGGTTTTTGTGACTGTGTTTTTCGTTTTGTTTTGGTTTTAATTGTGGTTTTGATTTTGATTTTGGTGATTAGGTGTTTTGATCTATTTTTGTTTGGTTTTGGTTTTGGATTTTGATTTTCTTTCTTTTGTGATTTTGGTTTTGGTTTTGATTTTGGTTTTGGTTTGTTTTTGGTTTTGTTTGTGATTTTTATTGGTGTCCTAGTTGTATATACTTGCAGTTTTGCTTTAGCTTCATGGTTGCATAGCTTATGTGATTGCTTTTTCCACCTTAGTTCTCACAATGAGGACATTGTGAAATTTTGGTGTGGGGGTGAGGTGCTCAATTGTACATATTTTTTCAAAAATTTTGAAAAATTCAAAAAAATTTTTGTTTTTCTTTTGGGATTTGTGTGCTTTTTTAGGTAGTTGTGATCCCATATGGCTACTGCATTGAGTTATATGTAAATAGAGTTTGCATGATGAGATGTGTAGTTGAAAAAGTAGATTCGATTTTTCATAATAATCCTGTCTCATATGGGTGATTTTGTGCTACCTTGTTCACTTCATCGTCAATTCTTAGGATCTTGTTGGTAAGTTGGCATGAGAACTTTTTGTTTGTCGAAGTTTCCTTTTATGCTTTTGAAAAAATGCGAAAAAAATGATGCAAAAAGTCTTTAAAAAAAAGTGAATTAAAACCCTAGCATCAATGTTCAAAGCTACTATCCTTATTTCATATCTTTAATTGGCTTGAATATGTGCTATTTTGCTTAATTACGCATCTTTTTGGGCAATGAAATAAGTGCTTTGCACAATCGAATAAAACCCCTTTTTAGGGAAGACCCGAATATTTGTAAGTCAAGCGGGTTAAGGGTGTGTGCGGTATTATTTTTGAAAAAAATGGAAAAAATGGGAAAAAGGAGCAAATAAGGCAATTAGGCAAGGAAATAGGGATCGTGCCAATATTAGCAACTTGATTCATAAGAGTTGATACGCATTAGCACATGCATCAAGGTGTACATATAATTGCATATTGTGCGTGGGGTGAAAAATGTGAGTCGAGATGTTTCTTTTGATTTCGATATCTTTTGATTGTACATTCTATTTGTATATAGTTTGGTGACTTGGTTACTAGGGTGATGCAATTACCTGAGTTGTGTGCATAGTTTTCCTATTATTTGTATATATGTTTTTGTTTTGAGAAAAACCAAAAAGATTTTCCTTTTGTTTTGAAATAATTCTTGTGAGTATTTCACTTGAAAACTCTCACGAGACCTTACTCGTCCACTTGGAAAATTGAGAGGTTTAAATGGCTTGTTGCATACGCTAAATGCAACCGTGATTTCTACGACAGTGAGTTAGGATTTTCTTTTTCTTATTTTCCGTTGCTGTTTAGGTATTTTAGTTGTTTTACTTGATGATGAGCAAAATCTTAGTGTGGGAGTATTTGTTTGTGCTAAAAAATGCTATTTTTATAATACTTTTATGCTTAATTTAAGCTCATAATAATTGTTGTTTTTATATTTTTTTATGTAATTTTATTTGATTTTGTAGGTGTTGAATAAATTGGAAAAAAGTAAGGTAAAAAGAAAAATAAATAAAACCTTAATCTACAAAACCCCTCAACCTTGCATGCACCTGGCACGTGACTTCATCCCCCCCCCAACCCAATGCGCGCCTCATGTGGACACCCCTTCCCCCTTACCCCTTGCTTTTTTCCTCTTTTCTCGGCTCCCGCGTGAAACAGGGCCTGAGCCCTCCTCCCCCATTTTCGGTCTTCATACCCATCTCTCTCTCTCTCTCTCTCTCTCTCTCTCTCTCGACACTCAGCACTATCACCACCATCTCCTTCATCCTCACCTACCACCATACACTGCCGGTGCATCACACATAACACCGAATCCCACGGAGCATTAGCCAGCAAAGCATGTCCATCCACCCTCCACGCCATCTGAGATCAACGACCAAGAATTGAAGGACCTGGGCTATAAATCAAGGTTGTGGCGCAGCGAGGTATCAAGGAGGTTTAGGTTTAAGTTTTTCAAGTTTTAATTAGGGTTCCTCGTTAGTTCAATTTTGAGATGTTTAGGATTTTAATTCAAGTATCGTTTTGATTTTTAAGGTTTGATTTTCGATTTCCTTCGTCTGTCTCTAGTTTTTGCAATTTCAGATCTGTTCTTGTTTGCAAATTTGTATCATTGAAGCTTGGTCCGTTGGCTTGGAGTAGAAAATTTAGGGTTCGATCGATATGTTCTTGATCTGGTAATTTGATTCGTGATCTATTTTGGAATTCTGATTCAGCGCCTTTACTCTGGTTTGTTCACCTTCTTGTTATTTTGGTTTGGTTACTAACTCATTCTCCATTGCTTTTGGATTAATTCGAGTTCTTGTTTAAATTCTTACCTTGCTTTGGTTCTGTTTCCCCCCTCCCCTGCCCTTGTTTCGGTTCTTTGTTTTCGCCATTAATGGAGCTCAGCTGCATCCTCTTCATGGTCATGAGATTTGGCTTGATTTCTATGCTCCATCTTTTGTAAAGTTTCTAGTTAAATGCTACTGAAAAAATCCCAAACTCCCTCCCCTGTTTTTCTGATTTAGTTTCTGATTTGGGTTGTATGCTTTGATTCGGTTTTCTGCTTGTCTCCGTTTGTTTATTTCACTGTTTTATTAGTTCCTATTTGGTTGTTTTAGTGATGGGATGATGCTCCTTCCATTAGAGTTGAGTTTACTTGGATGTTAGGCGCGGTAGGGAAACTTTATAATTTTAATCTTATTGGATTTTATTGGATGCTAGGGTTGATTTTATCATTTATTTATTATTTTAAGTAGTTTAATGCTTAGTTTAGTTTAATTTTGTACAAAGTGACCTCAAACTCATCCTTGTCCCTGAGGAGACAACTCTCAACTACTACGACGATAGTCATATACTTGCGGCATTTAATTTACACTAGAAATAATCGAACACATATGTGTTGGATAAAATAGATTTTTTTCCATAGAAAAACATATACCAAAAAATAAGCTAATCCAAGTGGGTCAATCCTAACCCTAATAGGTTTGACCCAACGATTTTCGGCCCCAAATCTTGTCCAAGACCTAACTTTTTCGGATGAATTCAGGTTGAGTTATCGAATCGAGTAAATTTTTACCAAGCATATTAACAACTACAGCAACAACAAAGTTGAACCTTTAAGATTTGGGCACTTGAACCCCCTTGAAGGAAGGGTTCAAGTTTCTTTTTTAGGGAGCTCAGACAAAATATAAGAGTGAGGAACTTGAAACATAAAAGTTTCAAGCTCCATCCTTTTTATTCATACCTAACATCCCATCATTGTTATCAAGAAGGAGTGTTTTTGGTTTGTTTTTGGCTAAGTTATTGGAAATAAGTATTCACATTGTTCTCCTTATTTTTTAATGTTTTTTTCAATTGTTAACAATTTGGATAATCAAATTGAAAATTATAGATCAACATTAGTACATAAAAGAAAATTGAAATTATGCATCTAATTTTTGTAAAAAAATAAAAAAATGTAAGAATTCATTATTGAACATTTAATCTGCCAATCCTAACGGAAAATAAAAAAAATATTGCTCCTAATTCTTGAGACAGCTGGTTTAGTCACCCCCCCTCCAGAAAAATAATGTCTACCGGCACAGAGAAATGTTTATTCGTCAATTTGTATGGAGAATTGCAGATAGGGCTTCTTCGACTCCGCCAAGTTTGGCCATTAGTTACATGTGACTAGTATGAGCCCAGTGCATACTCCTCTCTTATTGAATCTGATGTGAACTCGATCTATCCCGGCATTTATTTTTCCTTGACAGTCGACCTCATAAAGTCAACAGAAACAGTACTTTGTTTTCACTCAAGCCATTGTTGCTAATTGTACGTTTTCTCTGTCGGCATTTCCTTGGCCCCATGGCTTTCATAGACTCTGGCATTAGCTGCTTTCCAATAGCAATCCTAAACAGTTTTGATTGCTATTAGTGGTCGATAATAACACCTTAATTTCATGTTGTCGAATGTCGAGTTAGTATTTCAAAAATACGTCTTGATTACGAGATTGATTTCATAATACCTTGTTAAGTTTTATCACCTTTTAAACCAAATTTATATGCATTCGCTTAGGAAAAAAAACAATTTTCTAAAATTCGCGTAAAAATTCACGCTGTGAGCTCATATTCAAAAGGCCTATATAACTAATACAGAGGACAGAGAGAACAATGTCTTTTCTTCCAAGCGTAGGCCCAACAACCCCAATTGAGCATTCCATACACTAACAATCAATTTGTATGTATCTAGGGTCATCACCTTGACCTCCAAAATAAAAAGGTACACTGGCGCCATTAAAAGCGAGCATGCTCAAATAAGTTGAGTCTACCCTTTTGTCGATGTTGCAGGTTTTCAACTTTTTGTAATAGAACCACATGGTCATCACAAAATTCGTTGGACATCTACTTAGAAAGAAAGTTGGACTCTCATCCAATTAACTTTGAAATTAACCATATATATGAGATCTTGTCCTATCACGTGCATGCCTTTTTCTGCAAAGATTGTGATGCAGGGTCCTCATATATGTTGAGCCATCACAATTTCTTTGTTCTCTCTCCTTTTTTTTTTTTTAAATGACAAGTGAGGATACAAACCTATAAAGATTAATACAAACGGAAATTAAACCAATAATACTTTAGAAAAACTTTACTATTCATACTAATTGATACATGTTGACTCGTCAAAAAATTTAAAAAAAGACAAACATGGTAATGAAAGTTGTCAAATTATATGCAATCCGTATTCCATAACATCGTTTGGAATAGCGTTTAGCATTCTGACGCTGTGTTTGGTAACATAGTGTTTGGACTAGCATCTTAAGTAGTGGTTAGTATTTCAAGCAGCATTTCTGAAAAGTTAATAATATTAGCTTTTGGCATTCAAAAGTAGCATTTCATATTCTTTAGCCAAAAAAGACCTTTTAAAAATTTATCTTTAGAAATTATACACGCCCTTTTATGTCAATTACATTAATTAGCTAATTTAATGGCCAACTTTACGGAACACATTTTCTTCAATCGCTAATCTAAATATCTGTACGCTAATAGCCCAATTAGAACAACCATCGCTACCTAAACAATTATCCGCTATTTGAAAAACTATTCAATGCCTAAACAACTAACTTTGCCGAATAAAGTCGTCATGTACATTCTTAACCCAAAAGTAAAAAAATAAAAATACTGGTAATACAACTTAATTCTCATAATTCATGTCCTTCTGCTAAAGTTATCATGGAAGAAATTAAATGGTAGCCCTAGATGCGAAATGACATCTCATGACTCACACAGTCACACAGCTAGTGGTCTGCAGAATCTCCATCCGTGAATACTTAGATATCCCACCAAAAAAGATGCGTAACTTGGGTCAGCACGTAGCCTTGACATCTTCCCAAATTGGTGAATCACTTGAACTACTGTCATTGTAGAGTGAAGATCACCTCTAGCAAAGACCATCCAACATCATCAGCAAAAATGACGAGAGTTATACCTAGCATTTTGCATTTATGATGAAAACCATTTGATTGTTTTTTGGAATAATCTGCTAAGCATATCCATGCATACAATAAATAGGCAAGGCGATAATGGGTCTTCCTCCCTCAAACCTCCTTTTTTGGGGAAAAATCCATGAAGATAGCCATGAATGTTTATAGAGAAGTAGAAGTAACGCATGCCATAATTTTGCAAATAAACACATCAGGAAAACCCAATACCTGCAATGCCTTCTTTGTAGACCTCCATTCTGCTGAGTAATATGACTTTCAAATATCAACCTTATCATTGGCTCGAGGCAAGATATGTTTCCTAGAATAAATATGCACTAACTCATGTGCCAATAGTCCACTGTCCTACAAATTAAAGTCTTCCCTTTTATAAATACTGCTTGTTGATCTCCAACTATATCCTCCACGCAAGCAGAATCCTTGCCAACAAGAGCCTTGAATATTATTTCATATAGGTGGAACTACAGGCATGAACTCCTATATAGTAGATGGAGACTCCACTTTTGGTACCGAATTGTTAATACCATGCTACTGATATGTTTTCAAAATTTTCCCTAATTTGAAAAATTCAATAATACCGCTGCATCTATCAGCCTTAGTAGTGACGGATCTAGATGTTTAACATAGGGGTGTCCATCTATTAACGTCATCACTAATGTACAATGCTAATAAAAAAACGAAATTATATGATACATACTATGGTAGTGTATTTTGGTCAAAGGTTCCATCTATTTTTTTAATTTCAAAAAAGCGCTCCGGCTTGTATTTCTACATTAGCGGAAGTTGACAAGCAATAATAATATACCCCTGTTTTTTACTCCCAAAAAAAAAAAGCTATGGTACCTATAGTACTACGTTTGCTCTTTGAGGTTTTTCATATTTGGAATTAGATACATAAATTGTTCCAAAATCGCAGAATGTTACGATTATCAAGCATTTAATAAAACCGTTACTTATAAAGGACAAATCATCAGCATCAAGCAGTAAAACCGCAAAATTGTGACATGAAGTGAACATGTCAAACATGAAATACAATTACAAAAAAAAGCAATCTTCTCCGATTATCACACCAAATTGGGGGGGGGGGGGAAGAAATAGCATCAAGTTCAATTCAAAGCAATCATTGGTGTCAAGTTAAAGAAAATTCTGCACCAAGAACACATCACAACTAAACAGCTAAAAAAATAAATTATAAGAGATTAGAATTAGATTAGATTAAAAGTCTAAACTCCACATAAAAGAGAGAGAGAGAGAAATTTGGGCCGAGGTACATTTAATTTTATTTTACTTTTCTATCAAATACCAACTTTATAACTATGCTTTTGATATTTAAAGAAATTAAACATGCCAATATGTGGGTTGAATATATTTAAAGGGTATCTATAATATTTTGAAGCTAATTTAGAGGTGTTACATATACCAATCTAATCCCATTTAAAATAACTTATTAAATTTTTTTGTTTGGAACAAGGGTGTCCATGAACACCCATCTCACACAAATAGATCCGCTTATGAGCTCCAGTAACATCCGTGGATCTTTAAAGAATTGTGAGTCATACGTACCCATAAGCTCCAGGAGCTTTTTCCCCTGAGATGCCTCACACCACTCTTTAATTTACTCTATGGTATATATATGTAGAACACTAGCCTATTGATTTGCATTAAGAATAGGGATAGAACTAACATCTTCAAAACTCCAATCAATAACATTAGAGGATAACCCCAACTAACCCTTATAAAAATCGAAGATTATTTGCTCAACCAGCTCAAAATCAGTAACTTTAGCTCCATCTTCGTTATTTAAGCCATGGGTCCTACTCCTAAGGCCCAGCTTTCTTCCTTTTCAATGAAGCACGAAAATAAGCATTATTAGAGTCCTCTAGAGTTATAATCTTGCTTAGCCCTTTGTGCCGGTATCTTCTCCAATGTATGTGGCAAAGTAACATATTCATACACTAATCTTTCACAGTCACGGGACTCCAAGTAGACCTGATAAAACTGACCCGAGACCCGAAACCCGAACCAAATGATCCGGACTCATACCTAACCCGACATCCGAAATAGGCTCACTTGAAAAATAGACATGAAACACGAATTGATTCGGTCCGATCCACACCTGATCCGAAATTTTCGACAAAGTTGCTCATATTTGCATGATAAGCTTATTGGATCAAAAATTAGTTGATCCAAAGTCAACCCGAACCGAAGTTCACTTAACCCAAACCAAACTGACTTGAAATGTCCTTAACTCGAAACACAACCCGACCCAAACTTAACCCGACTCGTACCTGAATCGAATTACCCGTTTGCTAGGTCTAACTCTAAGACTCTGTTTGGACCTTGAAAAATTTGGCAAAAAGAAAAAATTTGAAAAAATAACTTTTTTTTCTTGTGTTTGGTTTAGAGAAAATCACAAAGAAAAAATATGGAGGAAAATTAGGTGAAAAAATTGATAAAATTTTACACATAAAATTGTGAGGAAACTCTGGGAAAAATTCCCAAAAAAATTTCTAACCTCCTCCAACCTCGCATTGCTCAGATGATATCAACATGATCCAAGTAACTCATCAACATTCAAATTTCTCATCCACATTATTGTGTTTTTTTTCTTCATCCAAGCAAGAGAGAAAAACTCACTTTCTCCCTTGTTTTTTTCTTCAACTTTTCCTTCCATCAAATTTTCTAAGGACCAAACGGAGCCTAAGTTAAGAATAAGTACAGCTTTTGCAGTAACCATGAGGTGTCAAAACCCGTCATCAACACAACAATGCAAGGATCCGCTTGCAGTTGTGTTTAACATGCTTTTAGACACACAAATGTTTCCTCGTATTATAAGCTAAATGCATATTGTGTACTACATGCATTGACGGTCCGATAATGACACCTAGTCAACTCATAGGTGGTAGAGCTATTTTGTTTTGGGATTCCTACAAGTCCTACTTCGAAAAAAGTGGTTTTCAAAACAAAGCTTTTGCAAAAACATCTCAAAGATTCCAAAAGGTTTGCGAAAAGTCAAGTAAATGCCAAACTAACCCATTTTGTCAAGATTCGACCGTAAACGATAATTATATGTTGTTTACAGCGCCATTATAGAATCATAAGGTAATAGAGTCTATATAATCACATTCTTCATTAGAAGTTGTTTTCAACAATATACTACAAGCACAAATCCGATAAGTAACGGAGGAGATATGTGCCAGATAGTAAGGTGTGCACAGACACCAACATGCTCTTACTCTTGAGCTGATAACTCTACCCATACTTATCCTAAATAATTTCAAACTTAATTCATTAGGAATTAAACTCAACAAAGTTTTGATCAGTTAAAAAAGAATCAACTCAATCAGACGTGGGACGAGAAAGTTGTGCCCCCAAAAACAAAAAAAACGCAAAAAAACTACCTGGACCAGTGGCAGACTACTAGTCCCTAGTACAGGCCGTTGCATCCCATTTGCATGCAGTGAACTCTAGGGGGCACTTTCTCTCTTGTAGCTAGGGTCAACTTGCTGCCTAAGGCATAATGTCAATGAAATTGACAATAGATCTTCTCCTCAACTATTTTATGTAAGTCAATATCTGGTGAATCTATGAACCTAGGTAGGATTCATCCAACCCTCTCCACTATAAAAGGAGCCTCTCCTCCTCCCTCAAAGGATAGATTCATCACATCTCTTGTCCTCTCCACACTGGATAAATTACCTTTCCTCTAACATTCCTCTCTCTCTCTCTCTCTCTCTCTCTCTCTCTCTCTCATGCGCTTTCAATCTTTAGAGAGAAGCTCTTCCTCTAGGAAATCTTATTGCTAAGATGATGGTCATTGCTCTAATGATTTTGTTTCTCTTTCTCTAGTTTTCATAACAAAACTCTTCCAAAATACTTCTCAAAATAGAAAATATTGCTTGCTTCCTCCTTTTCTACAAAATTCTTTTAGGACCAGCCTCCAATCACCCATACACTTGAATTGGAAGGTGAAGCAGGCCTAAATACTAGCATTACCAAACCATATCATTGTGAATCTTGAGGACTAAAATAAGATAATACATTTATTATATTTATTTTTTTAATTATTAATTTTGCATCATCTTATTCTAATTTGATCCACATTGATTGATTTCTATTTTGTACATAGTCAATTATAAAACTATGTAATTAATCAAAATGGTGACAAAGTTTTTTGTTTTTTTAGAAATTTCTTCTTCTTTTTTTTTTTTGGTAGTGACATGTAAATTGACTTAGTCCAAGTGATCCGCCTAAAAAATATAGGAATTAGCGACTCTTAGGTACCTGAGTTCTATGATAACTATTATTAGATACCCGTTTTTTTGAAAATAATTCTGGGGTACCTTATGTTTTTGGACAATCGATTCTTAGGTCCTTTTTATGATTATTATTTTGGTACGAAACTTTTAGAAATTTTCAATTTTGGCCTAAATGGGGTTCAAAATGCAAATACTTAAAACTTGTGAGGCTTTATTAGAAAACTAAGCTTATAATAATGTTTGGACTTTTTATAATGACTTTACTGATACTAGTTATCATAATATAATACCTATATTATAAATATTATATTTTTTTTTGATTAGAGACCCACCATGCTTAGCAAAATAACTAAAGCTTAACTAGAGATTTTCGACCATTACCTAAACTTAGTCGGCGTTAGACTCTGACGTTTCTCTAACTTCCAGTTTACAGAGATTACTAATATCAACCACACCTTTATTAGATCAGACACAACACAGATATGTTTTATTTCCTACCTCGGACCATAGTCATTAATTAAATTTTATATTTTTAAAGGATAGTGAGACTTTAATCATGAAATTATAATATTTAAGACATAAGACTCACTTAAATAACGTTTCCTACTAGAAAACTTCTTTCATTGAAAGCTTGAAAGTAAAAATATTACAATGGAAAGATTAAAGAGGGACTCAAGCTACTAAGATTATCAGTGATACTTGCTCATAAAGAAATAGAGAATCCCAACTTCTCTTTTGTTTAAGTATGCTCAAATGACCATGTCCCTTTTCAGCACTGAGCCTCTCCTATTATAGAGGAGATGTGCTACATAGTATGCCCTAAGGGGTACAATACATGCTGATACTTTCACATGACTACCTACAGCTATCCTTACATGACTACAGTAGATAATATTATTTTACTGAAAATAGTACAATAATGGAGCAACAACTTTTCAGAGCCTTTAATGTTGATAAAACTAGTCATCTATATTGAGATTCTTCATGCCTTCATCTCTAATAATGTCTTCCGGTCCATCAATCTCTAGATAACAATCAAAATCTTTATCAAATTAAAGATGCTCTGGATCCCATCTTTCAAATAATTCATGAAGATATTTCTTTCTTTTTTTTGATAAGAATTTTTCAGGTCCCACATCAAAGGGATAATCAAAGACATTCTATGAAGTAGCTCCTTCTACCTTCATATATTTGCTGAGGTCATCATGAAACAAAAGTAGTGTTCCTGCAATGTATTAGTGGTCTTCCCAATTCAATTAATGCCCACATTGGATGAAAAACATTATAAAAAGTAATGGCACTTGCTAAAGTAGAATCACTAACTGCTTCTAGCCATTCTGGAAACAATTCTTATCATTGATCATGGGATAATCCAAATCCACTAATTGAGCAAGATAATGGGCTAGTTTGACTTTTCCACTTTCATATTCGATTACTGCACAATGTACCTCGACATGTAAACTTCTAATATATGAGAATTTTATTGGACCATCAGGAGATATGAGAATCTAATGGATTTTTTTTTTAAACATGCACTATTGGAATTTAGTTAGTCTTGAGAAAAATGGGCACTTAGGGTATGGGATTTCCAATAGGTAAGCTACCATTCCATATTCCTACGCTTTCATGATGAGGTCATCTTGAGAGATTAAATTTGTTGGGAGTCTAACACCACCAACTCCAGATCTATCAGGAAAGAAGATTGTAGTACTCCATGATTCTCAAATATATAAGAATAATTATGATAATAGCCGTTGCATGCTACATACCACTTGTTGAAAATATTTTTCTTGAATATGAGAACTTATTTTTTCTTAAATATTAGAAGGACACCTTAGGTAATTCATTTGTAACTCTAAGAGGCTAAATCCTTGTGCTATTAGGTAGGTAGAAGACAGTAAACCAAAACACGATCTACTTTTGTATGGAATTCCAAAATATCCATAAGGATTCTACTAGAAGGAGAAACCCGTTCTAGTAGTGAGGGAATTTCATTTTGGATTTCCTCCTTTTTCGGTAGAACTTCGGCTTTGATGATCACCATTGACGAGTTCTCGAGTTAAACTATTTGTCAGAGAATTCTTTGATCCCTGTATATGTTCAATAGAGAAGGATTTTTTCACATATCTAATAAATTCTTTTTCCCAAAACCAAGTATTTTTTTGCAATCAATTTGAATAAGAAAAAGATTTTGGGGCTAAAAAGATTAAGAACGTTTCAATTCCCCTTATGACTGCAAGGATTTTCTTTTCCATTGTAGGATAGTTGCATTCTGCTTTATTAAAATTTTCACTGCAATATTTGCAGAGTTTTTCTCATTCTTTAATTTTGAATACTGTACTCTACTGCTGATTGCTGTAATCTATATCAAGAATCAAATCATCCCCTGGATTAGATAAATTAAGAATAGGAAGATTTTTACACATCTTTTTGAAGTTTTCAATAATCTTTGGATCACTAATAGTCCATGACTAACTTACTTGTTTCTTGAGTTTTTGCTGCAATGGTTTTCTCAATTTAGTTAGATCTTTAATAAAATCTGAAGCATAGGTAAGGCTCCTAAGCAGCCTTTCTAATTGCTTCCTATCTTCAATCTTTTCAGGGAAGTTTTTTTATTTTTTCTAGAACATGCTTTTGTAGGATGATTTGTCCAACTTTTATCTCTAGACCTAAAAATTCAATTTCTTGCTTAGCGTAAATGTACTTATTCTTACAAAAATAATACCATAATCAATGCATCTTTGAGTGACGGCTAGGATATCATCTTCATGTTGTTCTATGATTTTTGGAAAGACAAAGATATCATCAATGTAGGTAATTGATAAGTCCTTAACGTACACTCTATTTTGAGGTCATTTTGTACTATTTTTAGGGAGAATTATGTGTTTTATGCGATATTATGCACTCTTTTTTCTGTTTTATGCTCGGGTATGATTCTTTTATGGGTTTTGCAAATTTTTGCACAATTTTACTCCAGATTTGACCTTAAACGAGTGTAGCTTGACCGCCCATGGACACCCTAAGTCACTATGCTCGTGGAAAGAAGAAAGAACAGAAGAATGTCGAGCTTGAGCTTACCATGGACGGTCCGTGGTGAAGGCCACTGTCCGTGGCGAGTCCATAACTGTAAGTCTATTCATTTTCCTTCATCGTGTGGCTGAGGTTGATCGAGTTCTTATTTAAATAGAGCCATATCGAAGTAGATTGAAGAGACACACAGCAAACGAGAACTCCTATTCTCTAATCTCTTTCATTCTCTTCCATTTTCTTAGTTTAGTTTTAGATTTCGTAGTTAGTTTGAGTTTAAAAGTGAAAGTTGAAAAGAAGTGTTTGCTGTTTTGGAGCCCTTGCAAACTTGGGAAACCCTTGAAGGATCTCCATTTATGCTAAGTTTTCTTCTCTCAAACTTTGTTTAGTTGTTGTTATTTTAAATATATGTGAGTAGTTTCTCAATCAAGGGATTGATAGCCAAGTATTGATATTGGAATCTCTAATTTTTATTGAGTTGCACTTGATTTTTGATTGGAATTGGTTGAATTCTATCTTGTGTGTGAGATTGTTGTAAGTGAATTTTGGCCAAATTTATTTGCTAATTCTAAATAGTTAAGTGAAGGATTGAAAGGTGAAACTTGCTGTTTGACCAACAAGATAGGACTAGACTTAGCAATACTTGAGAAAGATTTGTTTGTTAAGACGCCTGTTAAGAGGAACTTTAGCCATAAAAAAATTCAAAATTTAGACTAAACAAGGACATTTGAAAGAATGACAATTGGTTAGTTTAGGCAATTCAGTTTATTTTGAGAGAAAAAATTAAATTCTAAATGCGATTGCACCCCTTTTAATCTCTTAATATAGATCAAGTGCATGTTATATTCTATTGATCCACATCTTTACTAAACTTCTAAATGGGGAAGGAGTATGAGACGACTGTAGTAGGGGCGGAGAATGTAGCGATCAGCGAGCGGGCGATCATATAGCAAAGGAGGAGATTAGGGAGGCCTTGAAGAAGATGGCGAATGGGAAGGCAGTGGGCCCAGACCAGAGACCAGTGGAAGTTTGGAAGTTTATGGGGGAGGCAGGGTTAGAGTGGCTCACGGAGCTATTTAATGTTATTTGCAGGACCGCCAAGATGCCCAGAGAGTGGAGGGCCAGCACAGTCATTCCACTGCACAAAAACAAGGGGGGTATTCAAGTTTGTAATAACTTTAGGGGCATCAAGCTGCTCAGTCACACTATGTAGCTATGGGAGAGGGTGATTGAGAGAAGGTTACGAGAGGTTGTAGAGATTTCAGAGAACCAATTTGGTTTCATGCCAGGCAGGTCGACCACTGAGGCGATCTACCTCCTCAGAGGGCTCATGGGCTTGTTCAGGGATAGAAAGGTGGATCTCCATATGGTGTTCATTGACCTAGAGAAAGCGTATGATTGAGTCCCGAGGGAGGTATTGTGGAGGTGTTTGGAAGAGAAAAGGGTGTCACCCACGTACATCCGTGTAATCAAGGATATGTACGAGGGAGGGCGGACGCGTGTTAGGATACCGGAAGGGGTCTCTAACGACTTCGCTGTTAGTATGGGCCTACATCAGGGCTCCGCCCTAAGCCCGTTTCTTTTCATTTTAGTTTTGGATGAACTCACTAGAGGAATCCAAGATGAGGTGCCTTGGTACATGTTATTTGCAGATGACATCGTTCTTATCAATGTGACCAGGCAGGGGGTGAATGACAGGTTGGAGAGTTGGAGGCATACGGTGGAAGCTAGGGGTTTTCGGTTAAGTAGATCAAAAACGGAATACCTCCATTACTGTTTCAGTGGTAGGATAGAAGAGGGGGGAGAAATCACACTGGATGGGAGGGTGATACCAAAGGTCGCTAAATTTAAGTATCTGGGCTCGATCATCTAGCAAAATGGGGACACTGACGAGGACATTAGCCAGCGGATAAGAGTGGGTTCGCAAAAGTGGAAGTCAGCGTCAGGGGTACTGTGTAACAAGAGAGTGCCTTTGGGATTGAAAGGCAAAGTCTATCGGATGGCAGTTAGACCGACTGTTCTCTATGGATTGAAGTGTTGGCCTCTAAAGAAGACGCAGGTCCAAAGGTTGATGGTAGCTGAGATGAGAATGATCATGTGGATGTGTGGTTTTACGAGATTGGACAGAATTAGGAATGGAGTAATCAGGAGCTTAGCTGAAGTGGCCCCCATAGAGGAGAAGATGAGGGAATCGAGGCTCAGATGGTTCGGCCACGTAAAGAGGAGAAGTGTGGCCGCCCCAGTGCGGAGGTGCGAGATGATCGTCCCCCCCCGGTGGAAAGAGAGGGAGGGGTAGACTGAAGAAGAGCCTAGAGGAAGTGGTTAGAGAGGACCTAAAAGGTGCCGGTCTGACGGAGGACATGGCTCAGGATAGAAGGTTGTGGCGGGATAGGATTAAGGTCTCTGATTGTAGGGGACCGGCCGGGTAGGTGGTAGTAGCTTCGGTGGGGTGGGGCGGGTAGGGTTTTGGTGTGCTTGTCTGCAGGTCGTGCTTTTTTGGGATGTGACGGCATCTAGCGCCTCTGGTTAGTTGAGGTATGTCTCTGCTCCTTGTTTATTTTGCTCTTCGGCCCATTCTCTCCTCCTTGGTTTTTGGTTTGCAACCGTTTTCTCTATAAACCTTTTTCAAAAAACTGTTTTATGGGTCTTAAGGAATCAACCTCTCTATGGGTAGGAATACCGGTAGGGGTAAGGTTGCCTACAGCTGGATCTCCCCAGACCCCGCGAAAGCGGGACCCACACTGCGAGTTGTTGTTGTTGTTGTTGATCCACATCTTTACTAGACAAAACAAATCCCTAGATGTCTTAAATTTATTGAATTGTCCGATTAGATTATAGCGTTATTTAAATACCCAATTTAAATTTGCTTGCTTAGCACTTTTACAGGATAAAACTCAATAGCCTATAATTGGTCTCTATGGGAGTGATATCTTTTCTAAACTACAACACCCATGTGCTTGCCGGCAAGGGCAAGTCTTTGGCACCATCACCGGGAACCAAATTTGTAGATATTGAGTTAGCCCTTGGAAATTGACTAAGTATTTTTGTCATTCTTTCCTTTTCTTTATATTTTTGATTTGCATTGGTCATTTTGTTGGGAATTTTGTAGGATTTTTCTTTTATATGTGAAGTCCCTTTTCATTTGAATTTGATCCAGAAATCAAAATGATGTACCCATGGAGGATTATGATGATGGTCAAGCCCAAGAGCTTCCCAAGTCGAAGGAAATCCAAGAGGTCCTCAAAGTCATGAGAATTCAACTAGAAGACCAATTGAGCTACTACCTGATTTTGTCCAGCACAAGCAGTAATTTTCTAACACTAGTTGCCTAATCAATGGGTGACTTAAGTCCTTAATTTTACCTTAAATTTTAGTTCAAGACGTTAAATTTCTAATAAAACAAGTTTCAAGTCATTAGGATTGCGTTTGGTTCTCCAATTCAGCCTCTAAAGCCAAACTACCCAAACTGCCCAGTTGATCCAAAATGTTACACAGTTTTGTGGGTCCCTATCTCCTAACCATGGACTAACTTAGGAACCTAAAAATCTATTCTTTGGGAACCCTTATGAGTTAGTTTCAAGGACATGAGATTCTGAGCCAAGTCAATTGCCAATAAGCATAAAGGATGCATTTCAGGAAGATTGACTTTTCAGTTCCTATTTTGACCATCTGATTTGTGCGGACAATGTTTCTCAAACGGCATGTCCAAATCTAGTGAAACTTTTTTCATTGGAAAATAGACTTTTCAAAATTTTATAGGTCGCCTGTTATATCAAATTGGGACTAGAAATAAGAGAGTTATGGCTCAATGAATCTGACCCTACTGCAGTGTGAAAAGGCGGATGTCTGGAAGCATTAAATGCGAATAGATTCATCACCCCTATGGAACAAATGCATAGACACCTGATTCCAAGCATGCATCTACCTGTGTTAAGGTTGGAATTTAAGATAACAAGTCACCAAGCTTATGGGAACAAGTCTCAAGACTCTTAGTTTTCAGATTTACATTGTTTTTGTCATAGTTTATTTAGTAACTTGCTTTTATATTTTCTATGCTAGTTTAGTAAGCTGTATTTCGTGTTTTCCTACGTAAGATGAGTTCCCTAAAGTATTGGATAACTCTATAAAAGCCACACTCGAATTAAGTTGAATAACAAGTTATGAGTTAAAGAAAGGTTAAGTTGAAACTCCCTCTAAGTTTCCCTCTGTTCCTTATCTTTATTTTAGCTCTCTAGAGTGGTGTTCAAGAGACTTTTATGATCTTTCGAGTGGTGGTATCTTATCTAACTAGATCTAAAAGTTGAGCTCTTAGAACCTTGGTGGTGATATCTTATCCAAGGTCCTTAGTTACTTATCTTTCTTTGTTGTTTGCATTCAAACCACAATCACTCTTTCTCTCTTCTTTTGATTACTTAAGTTCCCTTCTTTGTTCTTCATCCATAAAGACTTAGAAGTGCATCAAGTGGTATCAGAGCTATTGGTTACCCTCATTGGCCATGGCTTCTCATGTCAAATAGAATCCCTTTCGCCCAAACACAAAACCATCCCACAAAGAACCCTTACACTTCATCCATCATGCCTTTATTTAGGAACTTGAAGAAAGTGCTAGCCTTGATTGGCAATGAATTGGCTATCCTTGAAATCCCAAAGTTTTATGGCCAAAAGGATGAGTTTAGAACTTGGTTGTCTAAGGTGGAGCAAGTCTTTGCTTATTACTACCTTAGTAACCAAGAAAAGTTCAAGGTAGTTATTTCAAGATTGAGCCATTGTGCACTTCAATTATAGAAGAATTACAAGTTTAAGAGAAGAAAGAAAAGAAAAGAGGAGGTGATAACTTGAAAGAAGTTGAGGACTAAGTTGATGGGTGTCTTTTGCCCACTCACTTACATGCTCAAACATGTTTCTCTACTTCCTAAGAAGAATGGCTCAAGGCCCTCATGTATGGACATCCTTTTTAACAAGAGGAGTCCAAAGAGTCCTCATAGTTCTGGCCTTCCTACCTTGCTACCCTTAAAGGAAGTCATCTCCTGTGAAGATAAAGAGGTAAATGAAGAAGACGAAGATTTAAATCGGTTTAATCTACCTCTCATCCTTGATGACTATGGTGATGAAAAACTCTTAGACTTTGAAGACTATGGTGATGAAGAACTCTTGGACTTTGAAGAGTTAGGAGGAACCTCGGTTCCTTCATCTTTTTGTGAGGAAGAAGAACTATCTTGCAAAGAGGAATCCATCTCTCTCTTTACGAGGCCATATGTTTTCATCAAGAGACAAAGTAGAGGTAACAAGAGTCTTCTATTCCTCATCCTTCTTACTCTCCTCTCATTAGTCCCTTCATTGCAATCCTTTCACCCTTGGCCACAAAATGAGGAACCACAAACACATAAGTTTTTCCCTATACCATCACCCATGACTTTAGATCACGAAATCCCAAAGTGAGACTTAAAAAGTTTGATAGTTCATTTCCTATGGCCGAGAAGGTTGGTTTAAACCAAGAAGAGGTTGAGATACTCCTCTCCTTAAGCGAGCCTAAGCACAAAATGTTCCACAAAATTAACCCCAAGAGCTTAAGGGGGGAGAACCCAAGACAAAGAGTGACCACAAACCCATGTCTCCTTTAAACCCATCTTCAATATCCCAAGTGATCCCCTCACATCCAAAGCTTTAAATTAAGTCGAGACAGCAAGTGGGCTCCATTGTCGCATCCTTGAGGAGATTAGAAGCATCCTTGAAACCAACAAGAAGCAAAAGAAAAAGCATAAAAACTCGGTTCATCCAAGATCAGTTGACCTTATTTGGGTGCACCTTGGGAAGGAAAATTTTCCTTCTAAAGGAAGGGGTCGGTTCAAGGCCAGGCAGTACAAACCATATGAGTTAGTTGAGAGGGTCCTTGGTGATGGTTACTCGATCAAAGAGATCAAGGTAGATGAGAGCAAGATTAAGACCATTTGGTCTTGGCCTATTCCTTCAAGCATTCATAATGTGCAAAGTTTCCATAGACTAGTCTCCTTCGATAGGCAGTTCATAAGAGATTTTAGCACCATCACAACCCCTATGACCTAGGTCCTCAAGCATACATCATTCAAGTGGAATGATGGTTCATAAAAGATTTTAGCACCATCACAGCCCCTATGACCAAAGTCCTCAAGCATACATCATTCAAGTGGAATCCAAAGGCACAACAAACCTTTGAAGAAATCAAGAAAAAGCTCACTCAAGCCCGGGCGTTAGCCTTGCCATACTTTGAGAAGATCTTAGAGGTGGAGTGTGATACATACAGAGTTGGGATTGGTGGAGTTCTCACTCAAGACTGCTGCCCATTGCCTACTTTAGTGAGAAGCTACATGATTTAAAAAAAGGTATTCCACCAATGATAAGGAGTTCTTTGCCATCATCCAAGCTCTTGAAGATTGGACACACTACTTGATTGCCAATGAGTTTATTTTGCACTCTGACCATGAGGCCCAGAAGTACATCCAAGGACAACACAAGTTGAACTCATGACATGCTCCTGCAATCATTCCGCTTTGTGATGGAACACAAGTTCGAAAAATCAATCAATGTGCAGATGCTCTATCAAGAAGAACCTCCTTTTGTTCCAACTTGGTTTGTGTATGCTTAGATTTAAGCACTTAAAGTCTTTATATAAGGATGATACAGATTCTGGAGAGCTCTTTGAGACTTGTCAAGCTCATCTAAAGGGATATTTCTTACTTCAAGAGGGTTACTTATTCAAAGGTAATCGATTGTGTGTGCCAAGGAGTGGCACCCGTGAGCTCATTCTTAGGGAGATCCATGGTGGTTCTTTGGCTGACCACTTCAAAGAAGGCAAGACCTACTTGATGGCTAAGGAGCACTACTTTTGGCCTCACTTGCTCAAAGACATTCAAGACTTGATCAAGTGGTGCTCCACTTATCAAATGGCCAAAAGCCATATACCCCCTCAAGGTTTTACACCCTTTTGCCTACTCCACATGGTCCATTGCTAGATGTGAGCACGGATTTCGTGCTAGGTCTCCCATGTACCCAGTGCAATAAGGATTCCATCTTAGTGGTGGTAGATCGGCTTTCTAAGATGGCACATTTCATTGCTTATCACAAAGCCATTGACGCCTCCCATGTGGTTGATCTATACTTCAAAGAGGTGGTGAGACTCCATGGTATTTCCCTCTCTATTTTGTCCAATTGTGACTCAAAATTCCTTAGTAACTTTTGGATTATATTGTGGAGAAAATTGGGCACCAAGCTGAAGTTTAGCATAACTTTCCACCCCCAAAAGAGGTAGTGAGCCACACCCTAGGGACTTTTTTAAGAGTCCTTGTCAAGAAGAATTTGAAAGCTTAGGACTTGCTTCTTCCCCACACCGAGTTTGCCTACAGTTGTGCTCCAAGTTGAACTACCAACAATTCCCCATTCAAGGTAGTTTAGGGCAAAAACCCCTTGGCCCTCTTGATCTTGTGCCACTTCTCCAAGGGGAGAAGATGAACACTGAAACCAGCAAAAGGGTTAAGGAGAATTAAGAGCTCCACAAGCGAGTTCAAGCTCAAATTGAGAAGGCAAATGAACACTACAAAGATCAAGCCGACAAGCATCACAAACAAGTTTGCCCCCCAAATTAGCCTCCAAAACTGTAAAGCTTGTCGTGGAGCTACAGATTTAACCACTACTTGGATTTATAAATAATATTTATAGCATAGGAAAGTAGGGATTAATCCACGAGGAAAGATTATGTCAAAAAGCTAGTTTAATTCTAAATGATTTTACTAATCTAGTTTATTATTTCTTCTCTTTGTAATTCTAAAATAAATCAAATTTAATAGATAAAAATCTGAAAAAAATACTTAATATTACTCCTAATTACTCTAAATTTAATTCTAAAAATAAAACAGTAAGTAGTTATCCTAAATAATCTAAAAAAATAAAAACAGAATAATAACAAAATATTCTACTTAAAAATGAAACAGAAAATAATCAAACAGAAAATTAATATTAAAAATCACAAACAGTAACCTAAACTAATATTCTTCAAGTTTGTAAGCTTATAACTCTAGAATTATATCTAATTAATTTCAGAAAAATTAAAACAGAAAACTACTGCAGAAAAATCAAATAGAAAATTAAATCTGAAATCAGAAAAACAATAAACTGCACTAATATAAATACGAAATTAATTAACAAAATTAACCAAATTTATGGATATAATTTTCTGGACTCAATAACACCTAAAAAAAATGAAATAAATATTAAAAACGCAATTTTCAGATTTATTGAAATAAAAACCTGGACATATCCAATTCACGAAATAATTCTGAAAAATTATCAAATAATTTCCAAAACTTCTGAAATTAAATAGAGGCAGATTAGGACACTATGTAAACCTTAGGATGGATTAGAACGTGAAAAAAATAAAAAAAACTATTTTTAGCCTAATTTCTAACAAACCGGTAATTAAACGGCAAAACAGAATATAAATCAAATCTGAAAATTATAATCACTCTGAAAATCAAAATCTAACTAATCTAAAATTACCAAGACACTCCTATAAGACTATTCTTTTGAGGGGGGTAAATGAAATTTATATCAAAGCTAATAATTGAAGAATAGAAATTGACAAACTAAACAAATTAACTAAAAGCAACAAATACTTATCAAAGGATATCACATTTATGAAAAATACTTAGCATAATCTATATCGACCATGCATATTAATATTTATCATTAACACGCAAGTCGATTTCATCCATGAGTTAAACTATAGAAGACACCCACCAGTGGATCTTCCCCGTTTTTTCTTACATTATAGTTTAATTAGGTCAGCCCTAATAGAAACCCTACTAATTTGATAATCCTTACACCAGCGCAAGAATTTAATCAAAATAGAGTATTACATATTAGAAAAACATCATCTAACGCCTTGTAACTAATTTACCAGCAAATCGATTTAACAAAGATCTATAACGATTACCTAATTAAAAGAGATGGGTTTGAGCCATCTATAATTAATTAGGGTGATACTAATGCTTAAAAGATGATGACTTTTACATATTAAAGCCCTTTAAACTATCATACAAATTTATATTAAACTAACTAGCATGTATTCTACTTAATATAATATGAATATCATGAACGATAAAAACTAATCGCTATAGAATCATGAATATAAATCAACTAGACAATAAAGCATGAAACTTGTTTCAAAATAATCAATTTGGCATGGTTTCAAATAGATTATACTAAGTACAAGAAAATTACTTACTCATATTAAAAATTAAATCACAAAATTCACCCAAATAATTCATATTTAACAATAATCTAAACACAAAAAAAAGAAAAAAAGAAAAAAAAGATATAAAAATCAAAATAGGAAAAGTGGCGTGATTGATGATTATGATGAAGGAGCTGCTGCAGGTTGTGTTAGGCGTGGAGATGTTGAAGGTGGGATTATGGTGTGAAGAAGTTGAAAGGGGGTGGAGGGAACCATGATTATGATCAAGATGGTGATGAAGGTTGATGGTGATGGTGATTGTGTGTGAGGAGATGGTGGGAATGAGATGAAGAGAGGGGTAGGCGTGGCTTGCTTTTATTATCATGAGGGTGATGGTGATTAGAGTTAGTGAATAGGGTTTTCTTCTTTCTTCTCCCTCAAGACTTCTAGCACTTCTCCAACTCTTGAAACCCTAGCCCAATTAAATAACTATGAAAATAATATTTTCCATAAATTATTAATTTTGGACCGTCTTTATAGCCAAGCGTGTAAAACTCGAGTTTCTACGTCTTCTCTTCCCTTTTTATTTTATTAATACCTAACCTGAAAAAAATATATAAAATAAAGTAAATTAGATGCAATAATATATATAATATAATCAAAATACTTATTAAAACCATGCATGATTTTTGGCTTAACAAAAACCAAACTGTCCAAACTACCCAATTGATCCAAAATGTTACCTGGTTTTGTGGGTCCGTTTCTCCTAACCATGGACTAACTTAGGAACCTAAAAATCTACTTTTCGGGAACCCTTATGAGTTAAGTTTATGGTCATGAGAAGTATTCTGAGCCAAGTTAATTGCCAATAAGCATTAAGGATGCGTTTTAGGAAGACTGACTTTTCAGTTCCAGTTTTGACCATCTGAATTGTGCCGACAATTTCTCTCAAACAGCATGTCAAAAACCTAGTGAAACTTTTTGCATTGGAAAATAGACTCTTTAATATTTATAGAAAAACTTGTTTCATCAAATGTGGACCAGAAACAAGAGAGTTATGGCTTAATGAATCTGACCCTACCGCAGTGTGAAAAGGCGGATGTCCGGACACATTAAATGCAAATGGATTCATCATTGCTAGGGAACAAACACACGACCATATGATTCCAAGGATGCATCTACCTATGTTAAGGTAGGAATTTAAGATAACAAGTCACCAAGCTAATGGGAACAAGTCTCAAGACTCCTAGTTTTCGGATTTACATTGTTTTTGTCATAGTTTATTTAGTAACTTGCTTTTATATTTTCTATGCTAGTTTAGTAAGTTGTATTTTGTGTTTTCCTGTGTAAGATGAGTTCCCTCTATTCCTTATCTCTAGTTTACCTCTCTAGAGTGATGTTCAAGAGGCTTTTATGATCTTTTGAGTTGTGATATTTTATCTCACTAGATCTAAAAGTTGAGCTCGTAGAATCTTGGTGGTGATATCTTATCCAAGGTTCTTAGTTACTTATCTTTCTTTGTTATTTGTATTCAAACCACAATCACTCTTTCTCTCTTCCTTTTATTACTTAAGTTCCCTTCTTTGTTCTTCATCCATAAGGACTTAGAAGTGCATTATGAAAGGACTTTTCACACTAGGAGGAAGAAATTAAGGGTAGAAGAGAAAAAACTAAAGGCTCAAGCAATTTCTTCGTTGATGGTTGGAATAGGAGGTGATCAAAAAAGGACACTTCGAGATTTTGTTACCCCGGGAGTCCAAGGCATTTCCTTGAGCATCGCTCAGCTAACAATAGAAGCCAACAATTTTGAGCTCAGACCAGCCCTCATATCAATGTGCAGTAATCCTAGGTCGGAGGCACCCCATTGTAAGATCCAAACTTACACCTCTTGATTTTTTTAGAGGTGTGCGACATGTTAAAGCTCAACTGAGTTTCTATCGATGCCATTCACTTGCGCCTATTTTCCTTTTCACTTAGGGATAAGATGAGGGCGTGACTTCACACGTTGCCTCCAGGATGCCTCACGACATGGCATGAGCTCACAAAAGTTTTTCTTGCCAAGTTCTTTCCTTTGAAAAAGACGACAAGCTTGCGGAATCAAATCACTACCTTCTGTCAAAACGAAGATGAGAAACTCTATGAAGTCTGGGAGCAATTCAAGGACCTTTGATGATTATGCCCTCGCTATGATTCTCAAAGGTGGATAATTGTGCAGACATTCTATAATGGAGTTACTTAACCATTAAGATCTACTATTGATGCGGCGGCACGAGGTGCTCTTTTGAGCAAAACTGAAGATGAAGGATACAATCTTATAAAAGAGATGACTCTTAACAATTTCCAATGGTCATCTGAGAGAACCTAACCCAAGTGTGTTGGAGGTATGATGGAATTAGATGCTATTTTTATACTTTCTTCTAAAGTTGATAATATGTCTCAAAAATTAGAGCACCTGAATGTTATTTCTGTCAGTTCAAATACCCCTTCCCCATCATGTGATATATATGGGTCAGTTGATCATTTGACTGTGCATTGTCAAGTGGGTAGTGCTTTTGCCCAAGATGTAAGTGATCAGGTCAACTATGTGAACAACTATAATCGTAGACCAATAGATGATCCTTTCTCTAGCACATATAATCCTGGTTAGAGGAATCAACCCAATTTCTCTTATAGGTCTAATGCCCACCTCGTTTCCCCAAATGAATTTTAGACCACCCTCTAGACTTCAAAGACAATCCTATCCTCAACAAGCATCTCAAAAATCCAAATTAGAGACTATGATGGAGAATATGATTTTGGCGTAACAAAAGCAAGATGACTACAGTAAGCAATTGGCCTCTAAGGACTTACTACTCACAATAAGATGTTGCAAGCTCAAATTGCCCAACAAGCTATCTCTTCATCTACACCCCCTGGTAAACTGCCTAGTAAACCCGAGTCTAACCCTCGCGAGCAGTGTAACTGTGTTACCTTAAAAGAAGGCGTAGATGATTCTGAGGACAAGAGACTAGAGGAGGGTAGAGAGCTGATACTAGCTGAGAGTAATGAGAAAAATGATGAGAGTGAGCCCATCACCTTTAGAGAAAAAGGCAGTCTCGAGTTCACCAAAGTCTTTCCCCTAAGCTTCCTGACTCAGGTAGCTTTTCTATCCCTTTTGTGGTAGGAAAAGTGAAGATTGATAGAGTCCTATGTGACCTTAGCGAAAGTATCAGTTTGATGCCCTATTCTATGTTTCATAAGCTTCATTTAGGACCATCGGAACTAGCACCCTTTTCACTCCAATTAGTAGATGGTTCCGAAACACGATCTTTGGGTACATTGGAGGATATGCCCATAAAAATAGGATATTTATGGGTGCTTGAAGATTTTATCATTGTAGATATAACTGAGACTAACGATGCCCAGATTATTCTTGGGAGACCCTTTTTGGCTACTTCAGGCTGCATGATTGATGTAATATGATGTACTTCCCTTTCTCCTAAAATTGAAATAGAGGATGATTGGGGTTGTTATGACCCTTCTGATTCTGATAGGGTTTCAACTGAGGATCCCGACCAAGGTTATGTTAAGGTAGAGTTTGCTACTCCTACGTCACCTAGTATACCCGAGGTTGAGACCTATGCTTCTAATGAGTCTTCCATGAGTAATTACTGCAGGTTCGCTCAATTAGTTTTTTCTTTACCTCCTATGGAATGAGTTGATTTGGATTTTGATCTTGGGATTGAGCATGAAGATAGTGACCCGCCTAATGGAGCGCGATATCGATTTGTTTTATATGCTGATCGTACGCTTTCGCGTAATTTGATGATGAAGAATGACCTCCAACTTGAGTATTTGAGATGGTACATTCAGCTGAAAGACTTCAATTTTATGGTTCACGAGAAAAACAAAACATGTGTTGTAGGGGAGTCCAATACTCACACTCTCATTAAACCTGAACTAGAATAGAAGAAAGGTCGAGCTCCTGACCATAAACAAGCGCTTCTTTGGAGGCAACCCAATTGTTTATTTTTCTTTTCCATTTTTTATGTTCTATTTTGCTTGTATTTTGTGCTTTTGTTATTTAGAACCTCTACCAGAAAATCAATACAACAATAAAAAAAGGTGATAAAAATAATAAAGAAGAAAAAGCCAGTAATAAGGGATTTTTAAGAACCTACACGGACACCTTGTGGTGTCTACCCATGGTCCATGAAGGCTCCATAAAAAAAAGAAAGGAAAAAGATCAGGGCCTAGAGCAAACCGTGGACGATCCGTGGCCACCACCATGGTCCATGGTGAGCCTCGCATTTATGGTCAAGGGTTTTGAAGGCCCTTTGACCCCAAAACTCCTTATCTTTTTTCTCAAACTTGACTCTATCTCTCTAAACACTCCCTTATCTCTTTAAAACCTCCATAATCACTTCACTTAAAACCTTCAATTCTTCACCAATATCCATCAGATTTCATCCCTTTTCATTTAATTTCTTCACTTTGACCCTGAATCCCATATTATTTATCATTTTCAAGTCTTCTTTCAATCCATTTTTCAGTTTTTAGTCTTCCAACTTCCATTTCTCTTCCATATTTCTTCACCACTTCCTTCCCTTTTCTCAAAATTTTCATTTTCTAGCATTTTTCTGCTCATCTTTTTTTAGTTTAATTTTTCAAGTTTTTTATCCATCCACATTACACCACCATGGAACCAAAGAAGAAGGCAAGAACCACGCAGGAAGCTGGGACTTCAAGTCAAGTCCCACAAAGAGCACGCCAAAGCTCCCGAACATCCACCATCGCAAGAAGCCGAGGTAACATTGCATACCCACCTTGTTTAACTAATCCTGAGTATATTATTAGATATAATATTTTGAGTAGTAAACTAGTAGTAGCCACTCGATATTATGATAAGGATGTATTGAATAATTTGGGATTGTGTGATAATATTCATTGGTTGTTTGCTTAGGGCAGAAAAGGAAAATTTTTAGAAACTACAGACCACAGTTATTAGGACCTCACACTTGAATTTTTAAGCACATTGCATGTTGAAGTCACGAGTGGCCCTTAATGTCAAGAGGGCTACATTTCATTTTATCTTAATAGGGAGTTTTATGAACTTAAATTGAATGCCTTTAATAGTATCTATGGTTTTCCATCAAGTATGGATCTCCTATACCGGCATGTCCTTAAGGAATTCAACTCGAATGTTTTTTGGTATGAAATTTTTGGGGATTATCGGTATGACGCTAATAATTCCAAAGATATGTTATTCAAAACTCCTATATTCATGTGGCCCAACGATTGTTAGCTTGTGGTTTGTTTGCCAGAGAGGATAGTTTAAATGTGTCTCGCCTGTCTGAATTATTTTTTTTTTTTGGTATAGCATCCTTGAAGGCGACCGGATTGACGCATGTCATTCTTGATAAATCAGTTGTATAGTGTAGCCACTAGTTCTACACATAAGATTGTCATTGGGGGCCTCATTACTCCTATTGTTAGGTTAGTTAGGGTTGAAGTGAGCCCTAGTGATAGAGTCATAGGTTCGGAGCGGTTGAGCTTGGCTGCTTTTGAACAAATGAAATTTTGTAGGGTTGATGGTGTGTGTATTTGTTCGATTTATCTTGGGAATTGGCTTATGCCTTTCCCAAATGTTGGTCACACCTCTCTTGAACCGGGCCAATCTTTACTTTTTATCCGGCACTGAAGAGTCGATGCAACCTGCCCCACCTCCTTGACCTACTATCTCTAGGGCTTCTAGCTAGTTCATCCTAACCATCATCTTCTCATGATTATCCTGACCTGTATTCTATCCTTCGTAATTCAAGAGGAGTAAGCTTCTCTATGAACTTATGTACAAACTGAGCATGCCTCACTTTGTGACTTTGTTCAGGAGCGGCATGATGAGCTTTGTGAGATGATTGCCTCCCAGAACCAATACTTCCAAGACTTTTGGGCCTGCTTAGGGATTTAATGGGATTGACACATTTCTCAACCCCACTCTCCTTCTTCTCCACCCCCTCCCCCTCCCTTTTTGTGTCTTATGCTTTTTATGTGGTTGCATTGAGGACACTGCTTTGCCCAACCATGGGGGAGCTGTTGTAGTTATTATGTATTTGTGGTTGTATATATGTGTGTTGTGGATGTGCGAAAGTTTGCGTTTTTAGGTCATGCATTTAAGTTGATCATTTAGCTTTTTTAAGGTTTCTTTCTTCATTTCAGTTTTGTTTAAGCTTTTTTTTAGTCTTTAGTTGCATTTTAGGCTTAGTAAAAAAAAAGGGAAAAAAAACCAAAACGAGTAAAAAAAATAACAAAAACCCGAAAAACATGAGCCTATAAATTCTTCGATGATGAGTCTTTAGAATAAGTAGCTTTTTTTGCCTATTATAACCCTTTTTGTTAGGCTCATTTATAAATAAAATGCTTGTTTATGAGTTTTTGAACTATGCTTCATGTTTTGACCGTCAAGTTGGATATGAATTGATTCATTAATGATTCTTGGTATGAGTATTTGGCATATGAAATTCAATGAGCTAGATAAGCTTTGTCCTGTGAGATTTTAAGCTTGAATAGACCAATTCATTATTTTAGTCTTATATTTCCTTTCATGTGACTCTTCTTAGATTGCAAGTCTCTAGAACTTGCCTTGAATCTTGTGTAAAATCACATTTAGCATGCATACTTAGGCAACATGATTGAGGAATTCTTTGACTTCATGAGCTACATTGACCAAATAGCCACCTTTATATGAATGATTTATCCCTTGCTACCCCTTTGAGCCTTTACCATGTTTATTAATAAGAACCTATATTATCATCCTTGGCCACACATGTCTTACCTTGTTAGCCAAGGCTATAAAGTTTCATAGTTGATTGGGAGTAGTTTGTAGATAATAACCTTTTATGGATATTGTGCTTTGGTTGGATATGATAAGGGATTCATGTTCTATTTTCCCTTTAAGTCAATTAGTTTATGTTTTGTGAGTTATAAGAAAAGTGTTGAAAAGTGCATGGTTTCCTTTGTCATGATCCTCCTTTTTAATGGTTGTCAAGAAAAGAAAAGAAAAAGAAAAAAAGAAGAATGAAAAAACAACAAACCACACCAAAGGTGGTTAAAAAAATGTGTTGATAAAAAAGAAGAAAAGAAAAAAACACAAAAAAGAAAAAAAAATGATGAAATAGAAGGATTTGGCATTGGTGTTATATATTTTAAGAACTTTCTCTTGCGATCTCATTGGGGATGTTGTTGATATTTTGAGATGTATAGGCCTGAGGAACAGAGACGAAGCTACATTGGGGCCAACAGGGCCATGACCCGTCTGATCGAGAACAAAATATTTATAACAGTTTTGTCTAGTTGGTGTACCTTCAGTATAGGTAACGAGGTTGCTGAATGAACTTTGGTGCAAAAGGAGGGTTCCGTGTTCAATCCCTCATCCTAACAATTTGTCTCTTTTTTTCCTTCACATTTATTGTCGTCAGGGGCCTATGATGTGGGCCCTTCCATTTTTGACTTTTCCCACCCCCCAATGTTGCTGTGATGTTGCGCCTTGGTGAAGTATCTACCAATTATTTTTCTTTTTTTGGGGTCCCCTTTTTTAAGATTAAATATATGTGATTTTATTCTCTGTGCTTTTAACCCTGTGTTAATTCTAGCTATTCTCAAATATATACAGTTTAACAAATTTCATTCTTTTTATGCATGAAATTTTTTTATAGATTAGCAATTTTTTTCAAATCTTTCTAGATTAGAGAATATTATACCTAATATATATAAGTTTTGGTATAACCAATTGAAATTTAAAATAGATATTCATGATATAGTAGATAGTTTGTCATAATTTTAGTAGCCCATATTACTTAAATTATCTTATGAAGCAAACTGAACTATAATTTTCATTGGTGGTAAAAAAATTTTTTTTTTTGACTTGCACTATATATAGACTTATCATTTTTTTTGAGAATAGTACGGTTGCTTACAAAATATTTTGGATTCTAAAATTTCATTGTTTAGCAATTATGTTGTAATCTACGCACTTAATAGTAGATACATTTTCATTTTAAGTGTGTTGCGTTTTTCTTGGGCTATTGACAATGACAATTTTTTCTTCCTTGTCGTGTCTGGAACCAATATGTTTAATAGAACGGCCCGCTTTGATATGAAATGCTAGCTTCGTCCCTACTGAGGAATATATTTTAGTTGGGAGATGATAGTTTATGCTCTTAGTCTTTGACTTTTAGCTCCACAAATCCCAAAATATTTGTTCCCTCCTTACCTTTACCTAATTGCCCGATTACAACCCTTAGAAAGTCCTCATGATTATCTGGTATGTTTTACATTGTCGTGGTGGCAAATTAGGGAATCCTATCAAGCTTATTGTTGATTTGGTTCTATGGAATGAGATTTGAAAGAACCACATTTTACTTTAAACACATGAGTGATAAGTGCATCATCTCTAAAGTGAGGTTCTATTGATTCTTCTAGCTCTACTTATTGTAATATGCTAATATAATTGTTCAAATTAATTTGAATGATTGATTTAATATTTGATGTGAGGGTTCTTACTTTTATTTCCAAAACTTCCTTCTTCGATCTATTTGTAAAAGTTTTTAATCACTTTTGGACTAAACTTCTTGGTTTGATTTGGCTATTGGTGTTGCTACTGATGGTTGCTTGAGAAGGTATATTCATTTTTTGTCTCAGTTTCATAGTTGCTTGGGGACAAGCAACAGTTTAAGCATGGGGGAGTTTGATAAGTCCTTAAACTACACTCTACTTTGAGGTTAGTTTGTACCATTTTAAAGGATAATTATATGTTTTATGCTATATTATGGACTCCTTTTTCTGTTTTACGCTCGATTATGGTTCCTTTCTATATTTTACAGGTTTTTGGACCATTTTATCGCATATTTGACCCCTAAATGAGTGTAGCTTGACCCCCACGGACACCCCCAAGTCACTATGCTCATGGAAGGAAGAAAGAATAGAAGAATGTCGAGCTAGAGCTCATCATGGATGGTCCGTGTTGAGTCCATAACTGCAAGTCTCTTCATTTTCTTTCATCATTTGGATGAGGTTGATCGAGCTCTTATTTAAATAGAGCCGTTTCGAAGTAGATTGAAGAGACATATAGCAAAAGAGAACTCATATTCTCAGCAAAAGAGAACTCATATTCTCTAATCTCTTTTGTTATTTTCCATTTTCTTAGTTTAGTTTTAGATTTCTTGGTTAGTTTGAGTTTAAGAGTGAAAGTTGAAAAGAAGTACTTGCTGTTTTGGAGCCCTTGCAAAGTTAGGAAACCCTTGAAGGATCTCCAATTGTGCTAAGTCTTCTTCTATCAAACTTTGTTTAGTTTTCTCAATCTTGGGTTTGTTAGCCACGTATTGATGTTGGAATCTCTAATTTTTATTTAGTTGCGCTTGATTCTTGATTGGAATTAGTTGAATTTTATCTTGTGTGTGAGATTGTTGTGTGTGAATTTTGGCCAAATTTACTTGCTAATTCTAAATAGTTAAGTGAAGGACCGAAAGGTAAAACTTGCTGTTTGACTGACAATATAGGACTTGACTTAGCAATACTTCAGAAAGATTCGCTTGTTAAGAGGAACTTTAGCCATAAAAAGAATCCATAACTTAGACTAAACAAGGACATTTGAGAGAATGACAATTAGTTAGTTTAGGCAATTCAGTTTATTTCGAAAGGAAAGATTGAATTCTAAATACAATTGCACCCCTTTCAATCTCCCAATATAGATCAAGTGCATGTTATATTCTATTGACTACATCTTCACTATGCAAAACAAATCCCTACATGTCTTAAATTTATTGAATTTTTCAATTAGATTATAGCATTATTCAAACACCTAATTAAAATTTGCTTGCCTAGCGCTTTTATAGGACAAAACTCAATAGACTAGAATTGGTCTCTTTGACAATGACATCTTTTGAAAACTATAACCCCCATGTGCTTGCAGGCAAGGTTAGCAACACTGACTAAGATCTTTAAAGATGTTACGGTCTTCTTTGGAATATTTGAGGTGCATTTTTAAGATCAAATGACATTACTATCTACTCATAATATCCTTGAGGGACACTAAAAGTAGTTGAAGGGATGCTTTCTTCATCCATTTTAATTTGCCAAAATCCGCTTTTACAATCCATTTTGGAGAACCAAGAGAAACTTTGAATTCTGCTGAAAATGTCTATTTTATTAGGAATATAATAACCATCAAAGACGGCATTATCATTAAGCTTTTTATAATTGATTACTATTCTAGCTTTTCCCCTTTTTTCTTCAGTATAATTTCTTACCATGAAGGCGGGACTTGTGTGAGGACTCCTGTTAATTCTGATTAATTTTTTATCCAAAAGGTCTTTGATTTGTTTGTCAAATTCTTGGATATTTTGGTGTATATAGACCATTTGTTTGACTTGAACGATAATGTTGGGATTTAAAAAGGAAATTTTTGCAAATATCTTATCTTTATTCCAAACTTTTAGAGGATTATCAGAGTAGAGTTATTTGCATAATTGCTCTTATTGTTTAACAATATACTTTTTAATAGATAAATCCAGTAGTGAGATTGTTAGTGCTATCTCTCATTGTGTAGGCATTATCTTCTCACTATGCTGGCTACGTGTAAGCTCAATATTCTGATGAGTGTAAGCCTTGCTTAATTTTTCAATAGGAGTTGAGTGACCATTAATTGTAAATATTATTTGATTTATGATTTGTCTGCATGAAGAATACAATCTCTAAAAATTATTTCTAATAATTATATCATGAGAGGGTTGATGAGTAACTTATAGAACTTCTATAATACATTAGACTCATCCTATCTCTATGGATAACCCTTCTATAGCCTCCTTATGGGTCATTATGCTGTTGTCAACTATCCTTACCTATAAAGGATTCTTGGCTTTCTTCTATATGAATTTTGAAAATAAAGATCTTTTTTCAAAACATATAGAACAACCACTATATATTTAGGCACACAATTTATATTTATTATCCCTCTAAACATACATTTATTGGGATATAGATACTATTATAATTTGTGTTGGTGATCATAGCATGTCTCCGTAGTCGTATCCTAGGCTAATTCATCTTCATAAATTGGCTCACTAGCAGTTCTTGTTTTGTACCCAATGTCTTTTCTATTTAGACTCATACTTCAATCTATACTGCGTCTTACGAGTTCAAAACTCATTCTACTCATTTAACTGGTCATATTAATTGTATTATCTTCTTTAAGTTCTTTTTTAATTGATAAATATCCTTCTCTCCATTCCGATTTTGCACTCATGGCCTCTTAGTAATGGGGTTTAATGGTAATTTTGCCATTCTTATCAATTTTTATCGCATATTTCTTATAGATTTTCATGGAATTGACAAAGCTAGATGTAAAACCTTGTCAATTCTTAATTATTAATATTTGTTTTGTTTCCCTTTTCGAGGCGGACTGACTTAAAAGGCTTGAGTTCATAAGGAGATTAGATTTTATTGGTAATTTAAGGATGTAATTTTTAGAATTTTTTTAGTCAACCTAAGCAAAAAAAACTACATTTATTTTTCAATCTTTTGCACCTAAAATTTTGAAAAATTTGAGGAAAATTATTTTAGTGCCAATGAGATTTTAAGCTAGCAAAATTAGTCAAATTTTCTCCCCCTTCTAGCCGTGTGAAGGAAGAAAGGGAAAAAAAAAAAAAACAAGAATATTTTCCCTCTTCCTCCTTTCTTTTTTTTTGCCCCACTAAGGCGCTGTTCTTTTCATGGGTATATTGCAGATGTGAAATGGGAAGGAGTTGGAAGGGAGTGGATAGAGTTGGAGTGTTAATATTAGTTTTTTTTTTTTTTTGTATGTCGAAGAAATATTATATATATTTTGCATTTCTAACCAAAAATTCATTACTTGTAATAGAAATTTCAGATATATTTGTTTTTTTGGTGTAGTAAATAAAAATGTTATATTTTTTTGCATTGGTAACCAAAGATTCGTTATTCCTGCCACAAATTGTAGATACATTACTTTGCGGGTCTATTTATAAAATATTTTTTTTTTGCGATCTTAACCAAATATTCATTATTCACAACATAAATTCATTATGTATGATAGAAATTTTAGATGTGCTAAAGTTTTTTGTATATTAAACAAATATTTTTTAATGTTTGCGTTGTTAGCCAAATATGCATTGTTCGTGACACAAATTACAGATGTCTTCTTTTGGTGGTCTATTTATGAAATTTAATTTTTGTCATTCTTAACTAAACATAATTATTTGTCACACAAATTGGAAATATATATTGATTTTTTTTGTATATGGAAGAAATTTTTTTAAGCTTTTGCGTTATTAACCAAAAATTCATTATTCGTGACGGTTATTGTAGTATTATTTTTTCTTTGTATTCATGAAATGTTTTTAGTATTTACGTTAGACAGAGAAAAAGCTGTAAAATAAAATAATAATAAAATATCATACTCTTATCTAAGTATAATCTTGAGTTTCTGATGCATTATATTAAAAAATCGACCTTTCCTCTCACTAACATTTAATCTGCCTGTTTCTCAAACTCCTTGTTGCTCTCTTCCTCTTCTATCTCAAACTTGCTTGACAGATTGTTGACAGGTCGCTGCAGAGCTATCCTCGCTGCCGTATTGTACGTTCCGCCGGACTGTGGTCGCTGTCGTGCTTGGGTCACCATGCAATCATCCTCACTCGGAACTACTACTGCCCGCTGTCGACTGTTTGCCTGTATTCAATTTGTGTTCGTCTGACGCTGCTGCCTATTACCGACTGTTACTCGTCGCCGTACCTCTGCCCACCGCCGAACCATCGACGCCCTTCCCCAAGCATAAACTAAATGCTTGTTGCCGTGAGGTTTGTAGATCTGGTGGTGACGATTTTTTTGTTGGATTATCGGCAAATTGGTACACACAAAAAAAATTATTTCTTCAATATAAAAAAAATCTACAATTTGTGTCACGAATAACAAATATTTGGTTAACAACAGAAAAAAATATCTCTTCAATATACAGAAGAAAAAACATTTCCAATTTGTGTTGCGAATAACGAATATTTGGTTAAAAATATAAAAAAATTTTCTTCAATATATAGGAAAAAATATGAAATTTCTGTCACAAATAACTAATATTTGGTTAGTAATGCAAGCAAAAATAAATATCTATCCAATATAGAGAAAAAAGCATTTGCAATTTGTGTCACGAATTACAAACAATGTAAAAAACATATCTCTTCAATATACAAGCTACATTTCGTGTCACAAATAAAGAATATTTGGTCACCAATGCAAATATATATATATATATATATATATATATATATATATATATATATATATATCTCTTTAATATACAGACAAAAACATTTGCAATTTGTGTCATGAATACCTAACATTTGCTTAACAACGCACAAAAAAAAAAAATCATCAATATATAGAAAACATTAATTCATCTATAATGTGTGTCATGGATAACAAATACTTTCTTAACAATATAGAAAATAAAAAATTATTTGATTAATTCTAATTATAGTATTCGTATACATAATTACATAAATTAGACACGTTTTCAAAATGTCGGAAGTGGTAGTGAAACGAAGTGAGAAGAAATCAGTGTAAGTGGGTAAACATGGAAAGGAGTGGAAATGATTGATATTTATTTTAAAAAGTAGGAAGAAGTGGATAGGAGTGAGATGAGTCCATTAAACCTCGAAAAGAACAGGGCCTAAACTCTAACTCTACAGGGTAATTCTACCCAGCTAAAAATTAGCCCACACCCTCTTATTTTCTACCTCTCTCACACGCCTAGTCTCTCCCTCTCTCTTTAATGTCAACTCTCTCTCTCTCTCTCTCTCTCTCTCTCTCTCTCTCTCAGTAGCACCTATCGGCCCACCATTAGGCACCAGCGGGCCGCCGTGCCTCCACAGCTGCCGGACCACCCTCCTCCCTCCTTGTTTTGGTGAGTGCAGCTAGGGTTTGTGAAAACCCCAGCCCAAGCATCCTCTTTTCCTAGAGTTCTTCATGAATCGTTATACCTTAATCTATAAATATGAGTTCATTTATGTCTTCCTTAATTTTAGATTTAAATATGTTTGAAGAACTAAAAAATCCCCAAAGTCTTTCCTTTTCCTCTCAAACTCTCTTTCAAGGTAAAGTTTGATTGTTTTAACCCTCATAATTTCATGGTTTGGATTAGACTAAGGGTTGGGAGTAGTGGGGAAATAGGGAGGACATAGTATGAATGCGTTATGACGGGTAAGGGATGAATGTATTGAAGACCAAAACGTAGTAGATTATCAACCCTACTGTAACCAGAACGTAGGGTTGCTTTAGGAGATTACTGATTATTATTGGCTCATCCAAAATCATGACATTTGCAAGCTTGATAGATATATGAGTCCTTTGACCTTGAAATTTTGAATCATGTAAATCGGAGTTAAGATCAGGGAGTTATGATCAAAATACGATGCCTGCACAAATCTGGCCTACACTGGGACAGTTTGGGAACTTGGCCAAATTCAAACTAGTTAAGCCTAGAATTTGATAATTACTCTTTAAAAAAAAGTTGTAGTGTATGAACGGACCTTTATAGATGGGCTAAATCTTTGAAATCCAATATCGGGATTGGGAGTAATAGCCTCTAGAAATCAGTGTAAAATCTGATCGTATTCTTGGCAGTGCATAAAAAGGCTAAATAGTGATATAAATATTCCTAAAGTGCACTATTGATAGAATTTTTCGGTGATTAGGACTGGGTTTTGTCATTCACTGGGATGAAGGGCGATTTACCGTCGATTTAGCTATATGAATGATCTCAATTTTTAATTTTGTTGAGAACTTAGCATGCGAATCTAATAACTCTAAAAATAACAATTTCCGAAAGCAATTTGACAATAATCCTAATCCCACTAGTGATCCCTGCACCTAGAAAACATGTACCACATAAGAAATGGAGGATAGGGCACGATATGGCCCATCAACACATCCAAATTTCATCTCAAAGGTCACCCCAAGAAAATTCAACCTCAAAGCTAAACTATACTAATCATAGCAAATACAATAAAAAGATGAGAGTGAAGTTACCAAACGTTATCAAGCGTTTCCGATCAAAAGTAAGCGATATTTTCTTCTTCGATGCCTTAATTGAGCTCAATACCCATGTTGTCTCAAATTACTCTGCCTCAACTATCCTAATATTTGAAATGGAAGAAAGAAGAAAAGGGGGGAGATTACTAGAGAGATGTTGAGTTTTAAGGGATGGATTAGGCTTCCAATCCATTAAGAACCAAACCCCGTATTCTCAGAACCCTCAAGCATCAAACCTATGTTTGGGGGGAATTGGTGATGCTCAAAAATTGAGTCTTTGCAGAAATTTAAGAGAGAGAAAGTTGGATTAAGCATTAATGGAGAGGAAAAACAAGAAATCTACCATTAAATCCACCTAAAACTTAAACTTTTGTTTTTCATTAATGGAGGAGAGAGAGATAGTTCAACCCAAGCTAAAGCTACAGAGAAAGCTGCTAAAAAATGAAGAATGACCTAAAAATTTTAAAATCTCCTGTTTACTCTTACATCATTATATTAATTAAACAAAAACGAAATTACAGAGTTTGGCACGATCATACCCCTGGGCATGGGGCAGCCGTGCCAAATCTCTGTCCATGATCCTGCAAATCTGCTTCTTGGTACACTCTTCTGGAACTTGTGGCATGCCCTTGGGGATTATGGCATGCCTCTGGAACTCTTCCTCTTTTTGGGTTGGGCTTGGCTTCCTTTTTGGGGTTTTCCCTCATTTTACCCTGCAAACACAAAATTAAACTAATTAACTAATTTTAAAAATTATTTAGGAGTAAAAATCTAATAATGAGTATCAAAATTTTGTCTGGTTGTGAACCGAACAAATACCCCTACACCCTAAAATCTAATAATGAGTATCAAAATTTTGTCTGGTTGTGAACCGAACAAATACCCCTACACTTAGATTTTGCTCGTCCTCGAGTAAAACATGAAGACTTCACCTTTTCGTACGTGGTGCGGTTGCATTTAGCATATGCAACAAGCCCTTTGAACCCCTCGGTTCCCTAAGCAGACGAGTGAGGTCTCGTGAGGGTTTTCCAGTGAAATACCTACAAAAATCATTTCAAAAACGAGAGAAATCTTTTTTTTGGGTTTTTCTTTCAAACATGAACGTATATACAAATAATTGGGAAATTATGTATATGACTCAAACATGTGCGACAATCTAGCAATCAAGTCACAAAGTCTATACAAATAGAGTGTACAATAAGAAGATATCCAAGTCAAAAAGGAGCATCAAGACTCTCATTTTTCACACCACACTCAATATTCAATGCTACGTACACTTCAATGCATGTGCTAATATGTATCAATCCTTATGAACCACGTTGCTAACATCCACAAGATCCCTATTTCATTGCCTAATTGCCTTATTTGCTCCATTTTTCCTTCTTTTTTTCTTTTTTTTAAACAATAATGACGTACACACCCTAAACCCGCTTGACTTATAACCATTCGGGGTTCCCTAAAAAGGAGATTTATTAGATTGTGCAAAGCACTTATTTTATTGCCGAAATATTTGCGTAATCAAGTAAAATAGCACATATTCAAGGCAATTTAAAGATATGAAATAAAGACAGTGACTATGAACATTGATGCCCGGGTTTTTTTATTCACTTCTTTTTTCTTTTTTGCTTTTTTCTTTTTTTCTTTTTTTTTCAATTTTCAACAGCTTAAAAAGCAATTTCGATAAACAAAGAGTTCACATGCCAACCTAACAATAAGACCCTAAGAATTGACGATAAAGTGAGCAAGGTAGGCACAAATCATATATACGAGACGGGGTTATTATGAAAGATCATATCTACGTCATCAACTAGACATCTCATCATGGGAACTCTATTTATATATAACTCAGTGACCTAGCACATGATATTGCAATTGCCTAAAAAAGGACACAAAACCTGAAAAGAAAAAGAAAAATTTTTGTGGATTTTTGAAAACTTTCCAAAAATATGTACAAATGGACACCTCACCCTTACACCTAAACACCATAATGTCCTCATCGTCGGAACTAAGGCGCTCTAACAAGGAAAGAAATGTAAAAGAGAAGAAAAGACAAAACATCTACAAGAAGATGGGCAAAGACTACCTTGGGATGGCGTAAACATAGAGAACAAGAGAAGAAAGAAGAAAATATGGATAATGCAAACATGAAATGATAGATGTACAATGCAAATGCATGGTTATACTAAATGTGACTATATAAAATGTCTATGCACCTAAGCGCCCATTACACCATAATCAAATCCACCACATTTGGATGACATGAATCATAACATTTATCTAATATATCAACCACATGGCCAACACAACCAAAATGCACCTTAAACGGCCATCAATCCACAATACACCACAATAAGGGCATACAGGGAGAGCGAAAAAATCAATATGCAACATGAATGACAAAATTGAGATGCCCCTCATAATGTAAATGACCCCTTAAAATGCAAGAAAGCATAAAGAGTGAGGGAGGGGTGGGGGATACAACTCACAGTCACTGGGCCCTGCTAGCCCTGGTGGCGGCCAAAAGTGTGGAGAAAACGGCGTAAATGTCGATGAACTCGGCTGATCGCCTGGGAAAGGGTGGTAGTGCCATTCTAATTGGCAGATGGCCTTGGATTGCTGCCAGATGAGCTCGTTCATGTGCCTCTTCTCCTCGTACTCCGGGCTTCTCTCATAGCCCGTTCTTCCTCATGCTGAATTCGTCTTATCTCCCTCTCTTCTTGTCGCTCCACATATCCCTTAAAATAAGTTACTCCCTCATCGATGGACTCCATACACTCGGACATTCGATGAATGTCATGACGCATCTCAGTGTACCCATCTCGGGGTCCGATGACGTCCATTTGAAGGTTACCAAAAGATTGGAGGAAACTCACATCAAACGGCATCCGGGGTGTGGAGGAGGAGGCTCCCATCTCAAAGTATGGGTGTTGTGTTTGTGGTGGTGGTTGAGGTACGGAGTCATGCTCTCCTTAAGGATCCCCTTGTTGTTGGGCCTCTTGCCCTTCTTCTTCACCCTTCTCATTGTCATCTTCACTACCACTTCAACCCCTCTTCACCTTCACCCTTTCTTCGCCTTCATCACCCTCATATCGGTTGAACACCTCTCTCACTATCACTCGACCACCATTGCAGTTTTGCTTGTTTAAAATAGTGGTGCAAGCCACTTCCAGAAAGGTGAAAAGGATTTATTTGTGGTGAGGATACTTGTTAATGCCACCTTTTGTATCAATGATAGTCATATGGGCTAGGGTAGCTGTAAAACCCCGGATGTGGCTTAAAAGGATCGAAGTGACTACTTATATCATCAAAGGTGCACCTTTCTTTTTGGTGAGCCCATCCTTAAGAACTCCACAGTTAAGCGTGCTTGTTGGGAGCATTCTTGGGATGGGTGACCTCCTGAAAAGTTTCCCAAGCAGCGTGTGAGCGAGGACAAAGCACGCCGGAAAGGCTTATGGTGATTTATAGGGCCAGTCGATGATCCTTGAAGCCGTTATTGATGAGACCCGCGATCAAGAAGGGTTGGGGCATTACAAATGGTATCAGAGCCAACCTGCTATCGTGAGCTGCTCTAGTAGATGGAGAGCTTATGGGCAGTCACCTAGTGGGACAAAGATACTGAGTGTGGACCGCCAGTCAAAGGGGCTCATAAGTTGGTTAGTTAGTGAGGCATAACGAGGACGTTGTGTACTTCAAGTGGGGGTGATTGTAAAACTCTGAGTGTGACTTAAAAGGATCGAAGTGAGTACTTATATCACCAAAGGTGCACATTTCTTTTTGAGGAGCCCACCCTTAAGAACTCCACAGTTAAGCGCGCTTGTTGGGGAGCAATCTTTGGATGGGTGACCTCCCGGGAAGTTTTCCAGGCAGCGTGTGAGTGAGGATGAAACACGCTGAAAAGACTTATGGTGATTTGTGGGGCCAGTCGACGATCCTTGAATTCGTTATTGGTAAGACCCATGATCGAGAGGGGTCGGGGCATTGCAGTAGCTATATCCAAACTCCCACCCAAAAAATGAGGCTCGAGGCTACCAAGCTTCCCCCCATACGCCGAAGCTTGGGCTATTGCGGTTATCGTACCCCCCACACCAATGACATTTTCATGGGTAGTTTTAGCCACCTCCACTAGGTGGCAAATGATGAACGCTCCAGCGTTGGCATGGGTCCCTGTTAAAGCACACCAAATAAAAAATAAGTCCGCTTTCCTACCAACATTCGAGCTATCGTTTCTTCCAAAAATAATGTTAGCCATCACACGCTGCAAGTAATAGATGTTCACATTACAAATATTCGTGGCCTTAGCCTTCCTAGGGTCGTACACGTGGGGCTACCCAAACCTTTATGCATAAGATTTTCGTTTTGAGCAGGTGATGCTCAACCAGACAAGATTGGGGCACCATCGGCTTGGCACATCCTGAAAAGAGTCCGAATGCACTGGTAGGTGAAGCAAGTGATTAAATTCTCTCAGACTCAACCTATGGTCTGAATTGAACATACGAAAGGTATTAAGGACCTCCTGACCTCTATACGAACTGGCCTAATCTGCACTAAAAGAACTCAAGAACTCAACAACTAGCCGGTTAGAGGCCACACATTTCATCTCCACATATTCCAACCAACCCAAATTTATCAATAAAGTCACAACATCATCCAACATCCCCAATTGCCTCAATGACTCTATGTGCCAAAACTTTTGTTCAAGTGTCTTTCTAGTACTAAGAATTTCATACTTCGTTAATTGTTCATCATTTGTAAAAGGTAATCCTCTAGTACTAGGAGGCAACATTAATGGGTAAGCATCTTTCGTACCTTTCGGTCGTGAGGGAGCCTGAGATGAAGATTCTTTGGATGACTTCTTAGTTAGGGAGAGTCCCTTGGATGATTCACCCTCTCTTTTCTTGCCTATTTTGCCAATAAAGTGAATATTCAAGCCTTTGAAGTACATAAATGGAGGAAAAATGCAAGCTTTCTGTCTTTGCTATCTTCAACCTCAACAATGGACGTTAAGGTCTTAGAGAGGTGGATTGGGGATAAAAAAGGGAAAATTAAGAGACTTTGTTGGTAGAAATGGGGAGATTGAAGTTAGAAATGGTGAATTGGTAAAACATTTGAGGAATTTACGTGAGATTTGAGTGGGTGATGAGAGGGAGAGTGAGGGGTAGAGAGATAGAGTGCCGAGGTAGAAAGAGAACGTCATAGAAAAATTGATGAAGAAATAAGGAAGAAGAAGGGAAATCGGCCAGTTTAATAATTTTTTTGGGGTGGCACAGTCGTGCCCTTTAGCACAGGGCACCCGTGTCAATTCTCTGTAACCCATTATTTTTGACTGCGAAGGGCACGTTCGTGCCCCTTGGCAGGTGGCACTGTGCCAAATCTCTAGAAGTTGTTTCATTTTTCCTCAAATGTGGCATGCACGTGCCCCTTAGCATGGGTGCACCGTGCTAAATCTCTACGTCCCCCTTGCTTTTTTTTCACTCAACTTGTTTTCAAGACTTTCTTTTTCTGAATTTTTTCTCCTTTTTTCTTCCTTTCTTTTTCTTGAACCTCTCTTTTTGTTTTTCCTCTCACTCATTTTATTCCTTTCTCTACTTTTTTCATCATTTTTTTTCAAATTTTCAAACTTTTTTTTTCATATTTTTTCTTTATTTTTTACTCTTTTTTTCCTCTCTTTTTTTCCAAACTCACACTTATGTACGCTATGCACATTTGTACAAAGATTTCCCATATGACTACTCGGAGATAGAAGGTTCGTACAGGAAGATGCACTCCACGTCCTCTTCACTATGGGCTTCAACCTATGCCCATGCACCCTAAAACCTTGGTCCTTGGTGGGGTTCCTAATCTCGACTTCCCTATGGGAAAATACTCTAACCACAACATAAGGACCAACGCACTTAGACCACAACTTCTCGAGAAACAAGTGAGGACGAGAATCATACAATAGCGCTTTTTGGCCAGGAGAAAACTGTTTCCTATTAATGAGCTTATCATAGAAGAATTTCGCGCGCTCTTTGCTCAAACGAGTGTTATCATATGCTTCACACCTAATCTCTTCTAATTCATTTAAGCTAAGCTTTTACTCCGCACCGGTGGCTCTCAAGTTAAAATTTAGGGTCCGAATTGCCCATCAAGCCCCATGGTCGAGCTCAACGAAGAGGTGATAAGGACGCCCAAAGACCATCCTATAGGGCGACATGGCCAAAGGGGTTTTGAAGGCCGTGTGGTAGGCCCAAAGTGCATCAATTAACTTATTCGCCCAGTCCTTCCTATTCTTACTCACGGTATTTCAAGAATTTACTTGCCTATTTGAAACCTCTACTTGACCGTTAGTCTATGGGTGGTACGGGGTTGCCATGCGATGGAGGATTGAGCACCTCTTAAGGAGTGCATCAAATGACTTATTGTTAAAATGAGTCCCTTGATCACTAATGATGGCTCTAGGCATCCCATACCTAGCAAAAATGTTCTCTCGCAAAAACCTCACCACCACCTTGGACTCATTCGTCCTTATGGGAATTACCTCTACCCATTTTGACACATAATCCACGCACACGAGAATATACTCATTCTCAAATGAATTCGAGAATGGACCCATAAAATCAATACCCCACACATCAAATATGTCCACAATAATAATAGGGGTGAGTGGCATCATGTCTTTCCTACCTATCTTGCCCATTTGTTGACAACGCAAGCACCATTAGCAATACTCATGGGCATCTCTAAATAGAGTTGGCTAATAGAATCCACTTTGAAGAACCCTCACGATAGTCTTTTTTCCACTAAAGTGTCCTCCACAAGATTGATCATAGCAAAAAGAAAGCACACTCTGAAAATGCTCATTAGGGACACATCTTCTAATGATTTGGTCCAGACAATATTTGAACAAATACGGGTCATCGCATATGAAAAATCGGACCATGAATAGAAAACAATCCCTATCATTATTGTTCCACCCCCCAGACATTTCCCCAGTTACTAGTAGTTCACTATGTCAGCATACCATGGCTCCTCTCAAGCCCTAAATAATTGTTCATTGGGAAAACAATCAGAAATAGGAGCTTCATTTGCATCATATACCACTCGCCTAGATAGGTGATCAGTACCGAGTGCTCGGAACCCTTCCTATCTTTGATCTCACAATCAAATTCCTGTAGAAGCATAATCTACCTAATTAGCCTAGGCTTTGTATCCTTCTTTTAGATGAGATGTTTTAAGGCGGCATAGTCAGTTAAAACAATCACATAAGACCCCATAAGGTAAGGTCTAAAGTTTTCAAATCCAAAAACTACTGCCAAGAACTCTTTTTCAGTCATGGTGTAATTTACTTGCACCATATTCAAAGTATGGCTCGCACATTAAATTACATAGGGCTTCTTATCGATTCTTTGTCTAAAACTACCCTGACCGCATAAAATCATACATGAGTTCAAAAGATTTTCCTCAGATGGGAGGATGCAGGATAAGTGCAATAGTGAGTGCCTCCTTAAGCTTCGTAAACGCCACTTCACACTCCTTAGAAAAGTGGAAGGGTGTCTCCTTAGCTAGGAGGGAAGATAAGGGCTTAGTAATCTTATTAAAGTCCTTAATGAATCATTGATAAAAACCAGCATGCCCAAGAAAGGACTGCACATCTTTTACACAAGTAGGGAGGAGGAGGTTTGCAATCAAATCCACTTTCGCCTTGTCTACCTCTATACCCTCACTAGAGATAATATGGCCCAAGGCAATTCCTCTCTTGACCATGACATGACATTTTTCCTAATTAAGGGTCAATCTTTTGTCCTGACACCTTCTCAACACTTTTTCCAAGTTAGCTAAGCAATCTCAAAAGAGTCTCCATAAAAGGAGAAGTCATCCATAAAAATCTCAAAACATTGCTTAACTAAATTGAAAAAAATTAAGATCATACATCTTTGAAATGTGATCGGGGCATTGCAAAGACCAAAATGCATCTTTTTAAAGGCGTACCTGCCAAAAGGGCAAATAAATGTGGTCTTTTCTTAGTCTTTGGGGGCAATAGGAATTTGGATATAGCCGAAATACCTGTCAACAAAACAATAGAAGATCCATCTGGCTAGCCTTTCCAACATTGAGTCCAGGAAGGGCAAAGAGAAATGATCTTTCCTAGTGACAGAGTTCAACTTCCGATAATCAATGCATGTCCTCCACCCGGATTGGATTCTTGTGGGAATGAGCTCACCCTTGTCGTTCTTGACCACGGTTATCCCGGTCTTTTTAGGAAAGACATGGGTGGGGCTCACCCACTCACTATTCGAGATGGGGTAAATAATGTCATGATCCAACCACTTAAGGATTTCCTTCTTTGCCACTTTTTAAAGGGTGAGATTCAATCTTCTTTGTTGGTCTCGGCAAGGTTTGGCATTGTCCTCAAGGTGTATGCGGTATTCTACTATAGTAGGATTAATGCTATAAATGTCTCCTAAGGTCCACCCTAATGCTTCTTTGTTGTTCATTAATAAGTCTAAGACTTGACTCTATTGATCCGAATTCAAATCATTAGCAAATATCACAGGAAAAGTTTCATTCAAACCTAAGAATACATACTTCAGTGTGTTGGGAAAGGGTTTCAAATCAAGAAAGGAGGATGACAGCGCACTAGGAGGTGCCTCATAAGATGGGGGGGATAAAAGTGAGGGATGCAAGAATGGATGCGTGAAATGAATCGCCACATTGATCCTCAAATGCAAATGCATCATTTCGGGTTCATACTCCATACAAAATGGCTCATACACACTCAACATTAACCCTTCTGCACAATCAACCTTGACTTCCCCCAATGCAAGGTTACTCACCCAATTAAGGGATTGGTGATCAACAGTATCAAATCCCATTGGTTACTTTTGCACATTGAACACATTTAATTCTATGATCATATTTCCCAATGTCAATTTCAATTTCCCATCCCGACAATTAATAAGAGCATTTGAGGTAACAAGGAATGGTTGACCAAGGATGACAGGTATTTCATTTTCAGTACACAACACACCCTCGGTCTCTAGGACTATAAAATCTACTGGAAATATGAATTCCCCTGCTTTGATTAATACATCATCAACCACTCCTCTAGGAAGCCTAGTGGGATGGTTGGTCAACTGAAGGACCATTTTTATGGGCTTAAGCTCTCCTAAATCCTAACTCTTATACACCATGAAGGGTAAGAAGTTCACACTAACACCTAAGTTAAGAAGGGCCCAGTGAATGTTGTAATGACCAATCACAATTGACATTGTGGGGGCACCCTGGGTCCTTACATTTAATCAAAACTTGATTTGAAATGATGGGGCTCACATTAGAGGCCACAAAAGCTCACATGGGAACATTAGTGGCTCTCTTAGTGGTGCACAAGTCTTTAAGAAGGTGAGCATAGGGGGCATTTGTTGTATCGCATCAAGCAAGGGAATGTTGATCTTGACTTGGGATAAAGTCTTCCTATCTTGTCAACATGAGATTGCACCTTTTTCCCTTTCAACTGGTTAGAGCAAGGAGATGGAGGTCTAGCAACGCCAGAAGAAGGATTAGGAGAGTCCTTAGGAGAGGTAGAATTATTGATTGACTCACTCTCCTTAGGTTCATCCATATCCTAAGATGGGATTGGAATCATTGGGGAAAGACACACATCATCACCTTGAAGGGAATGGAGAGAAGATGACGGGTAAGGAGATTCAGTCACATCTTGCTAACCCACATGGGTGTCAACTTTCTTACCCGACTGTAAAGAAATTACGGCATTCACTTTTCGAACATCAATGGGGTTAAAGGAAGAGAAAGAGCCTCCTCGTGGGTTGACTTTGGGTTGACTAGGAAAAAACCCTTTCTCCCTATTAGACATTGCTAATTAAGCAAATTGTTCACTCATTATCTTCATCATTCTTTCATTTGACTCCTTAAGTTCTCTAATCATCCTCTCTATATCATTGACTTTCTTATTCACTTTATTCAATTCATTATACTTGGGAGCGGGATATGATTGAGCCATATGTGGTTGACTAGGAAAACTTAGGGTGCTTAGCCCACCCTGGATTGCAAGTAGAGGAGTAAGGATTCAATTTCGGCCTTGGGAAGGCCACATTCACATGACTTTGCTCTTGGCTAGTAGCCAACTATTGAGCAAACAAGGGACACGCACTTATGGAGTTATCAGTGGCTTAACATTAAGAGCATGAGACCAATTAGGGAGAGGGATAGTTACTTGGTGTTTGGGACAACATAAGATCCTTTAACATGCTTTCTAAATTGGCAAATCTAGTATCAATGTATGTAGTATCCGCCACTACATGACATCCTTCCCTTTGGCTGTTAATCCTTGCCCTTAGACTCTCATCCCTAATAGTTTCCTATTGTAAGGTCTTTTCAGCCAACTCCTCTAGGAAATCCCAAGCTTCGGTCTTACTTTTGTTCAAAAACCCTCCTTGACACACAGACTCCACCATGGTTCTAGTGTTTTGATCAAGACCCTCATAAATAATTTAGCACAAATGCCACCTTTCTAAACCATAGTGTGGACATTGAGCAAGCAAGTGCTTAAACCGTTTAAAACACTTCCAAAAGGACTGCTTCTCAAGTTTGACAAAGTAGATCTCATTATGCAATTTCACTGTTTTACCATTTGGGAAATATTTTCTCAAGAATACCCTCACAAACTCATCCATGCGGAGATTGGGTTTTCCAGGAGGCTATGCATCCACTTCTATGCTGAATCTTTTAAGGTGAAGGGAATGAAATGCAGCCTAACAATGTCATGTGGCACATTAGGGAATCGCATCGTCGAATATACTTCCTTAAATTTACTTAGGAATAGGTAAGCATCACCATCGCCGCTAAATTTGTGTATTGAGGACTGACGGAGAATTAAACATCCCCACCGAGTTGTGGAATTTGAAAGCAAAAGGGATTAGTTGATCTCGGTGGGTAGAAGATTTGATTAAGGCTCCTTGGAGCCGGAGGAGGAGGTTGGGGAGACCCTTGGGCTTGTTCCTCCGCCATATCTTTGGATTAAGTGCTATGGTTGGGATTGCATGAGTGTGGGGATGTCGTTCAACATGAATCGGTCTCCCACAACTAGGCGATCTAGTCCAAGCACTCATGCATTCTCATTTTTTTTATGGTTTTTCTTTTTTTCATTTTTTTTGGTTTTTTTTTTCAAAATGATCACAATCAAAAACTATGTAAGACACTAAATCTAAATCAAAAGCAAATCAAATGCAACCATCACGGGCAACAGCGCCATTGTATTGCTAAAATTTTTCAGTGATGAGTATGGGCTTTTGTCATTCACTTTGATAAAGGGTGATTTTCCGACAATTTAGCTATATGAGTGATCATAATTTTTAATTCAATTGAAGGAACTTAGCATGAGAATCTTATAAAAACAATTTCCCAATGTAATTTAACACTAATCCTACTCTAACTAATGATCCATACACCTAGAAAACACGCAGCACATAAGAAATGGGGGACCAGGCGCGATATGACCCATCAACACATCCAAATTTTACCTCAAAGGTCACCCCAAGAAAATTCAACTTCAAAGCTAAACTATACTAATCGTACCAAATGCAATGAAAAGATGAGAGTGAAGTTACCAAACCTTATCAAGCGTTTCCGGTCAAAGGTAAGCGATATCGTCTTCTTCAATGCGCTTGATTAAGCTCAATACCTATGGTGTCTCAAATTGCTCCATCTCAACTATCCTAATAGTTGAAATGGAAGAAAGAAGAAAAGGGGGAGATTACTCGAGAGATGTTGAGTTTTGAGTGATGGATTAGGCTTCCAATCCATTAAGAACCAAACCCCATCCTCCCACAACCCTCAAGCATCAAACCTATATTTGGGGGGAATTAGTGATGCTCAAAAATTGAGTCTTTGCAAAAATTTAAGAGAGAGAGAGAGAGAGAGAGTTGGATTCAGCATTAATGGAGAGGGAAAACAAGAAATCTACCATAAAATCCACCTAAAGTTTAAACTTTTGTTTTGCATTAATGGAGGAGAGAGAGATTTCAACCTAAGCTGAAGCACAGAGAAAGCTGGTAAAAAATGGAGAATGACCTAAAATTCCAAAATCTCCTTTTTACTCTTACATCATTATATTAATTAAATGAAAACAAAATTATAGAGTTTGGCACGGTCGTGCCCCATGGCATGGGGCACACGTGCCAAATCTCTGTCTGTGATCCTGCAAATCTGCTTCTTGGTATGCTCTTCTTGAACCTGTGGCATGCCCTTGGAGATTGTGGCACGCCCCTAGAGCTCTTCCGCTTTTTGGGTTGGGCTTGGCTTTCTTTTTGGGTTTTTCTCTCATTTTGCCCTATAAACACAAAATTAAACTAATTAACTAATTTCAAAAATTATTTAGGAGCAAAAATCTAATAATGAGTATCAAAATTTTGTCCAGTTGAGAATCGAACATGCACTGAAGATTATTTTGAGATTAGGAATGGTTGGGTGCCTTTATGAATCATTCGTATAGTCTGTGTCCTCCACCCCTAAACTACTTGAAATGAATTTTAAGTGTATTTGACTTTCAGGGGTGGTTGTTACTAAGCTTGTCTCACTCTTTAAATGTTTTGTTTTCAGGTAGGTGATGGTCATGAACATGGTAACGGGACATCTATTTAGAGCGAGGTCGTTACTCATAGAACTCTCAGATTGTGTCTGAAATAACTTATTAATACTATGAACATTGTTGCATGTCTTTCCTATCTAAACTCATAATCCTACTATGCCTTTTGTATTACTACTTTTGGAATTAGGCTTGCATGTCGTACTTGAATTTTATGATTCACTTAGCATTAAATGGTTATTAATGGATTTTCCTATAATAGTCAACCTTGTATTTCCTAACAGGGAATACGACGCTTACACTAGTTAGGTCATCCGCTGCCATATAGGTTAATTCTTAGTAATTAATTGGAATTAGAAATTTTAGGATGTTACACTAGATATCCAAGACCTATCAATCTTTATCTTCTGAAAATTGGATTTTATCCTTAGGATTTATTGCACCGGAGTAGGACTTTTAAATTTTTTTGCCTCTATCATAGTTACCTTACTCTTTGGATCTATAGTATTATTCAATTTGTTGATTATTTTTCAAAATATCCTTAGTGGATATCCTCCTCTTTTTATGTCCATCGTAACTGTTTTTATCATAATAAATAGGAAGTTTTTGGTAAATTAATATTTTAGGCTTACATAATATCCAAGTTGACAATTGAATCCTATTGATCCATTGCATCAATTGGTCTTAATCCCTATGATAATTTAACTATTAAATTTAGTACGTCTGATATCATAGAACAAATTATAAAGATCAATATCTTTGCCATAATACTATAAAGGAGTAATTTACACTTGGACACTTCCAACATAGATATATCTATACTTTCTATCTTTGTTATGCTTAACGATATGTTTGTAGTTAATAACATTAACTTCTCCCACGTCATACTCACAATCTTTTATTTCTAAATCTCCTTCCATCATTTCGCATATGTACTTGCTCTTTACTTGAAAGATGAATTTTTTTTTTTTTTTATAGATCTTGTCCTTCTGAAGTATAGGAAGAACCCAATCTCCCTTGACATCTTCATTCTCATTATCTATAATGAATTCTTCTTCTTGAAGATCACCAAGACTAATTGAGCTACTTTCCATCATGTGACTAGTTTCTTCATAATCACTTTCTTCATATTTATTTTCTAGTGCAATCTCAACAATTTCATTGTCATTTTGCATGCTAGATGTAATGCTTCTTCTTCGCTAAGCTCAAAATAATCTAGACTACACAAAGTTTCAATAAGTGTGTTATTCTTCCTATTTTTGCATTCATTTGCATAATATCCTACTTCTCTGGGTGCCCACTACTTACAGTTATTTTTCATGGTAGGACAATAAGTGACTTTTCTAAAAAATCTCCATTTTTTAGAGCTTGGTTTGTTATAATATTTTCTTTTATATTTCTCTGCCGTTTGCTTATTAAAGCTCTTTTCCTTATAAAATTTTTTTTCCTTCTCCTTTTCGGTTCTTTTGCCCATTGGTGAGGACTATCCCAACAAGATAGATATTGCTTCTTCATTTTTTTTTATTTTTGGAGATCAAGACATTGATCATTGATCCATTTTCTTAGATAAGAGATTTTTGAATCAACGGTATCAATGACATCTGCTTTTTCAAGCCATGCAATGTAGTCTTTATTAATTATGGAATTGATTGGATGTGGTAATTTATCATAAAACATACCAAAATTGGTTTTATTATGCCCAATTTTGTAATTGTAATACCCACGTACTTTATATTCCATTAAGTTGTTCGTAATGCCTTTTTGCGCAATGAAAATCGTATTTTATCAGTGACATGAGCTAAAATTATTTTCTAAGTGCCTATGTGAGCGTTAATTTTATTAAAAAGAATGTTATTATCACTGTTATTATCAAATGTAATACCCGCATACTTTATATTTCGTTAAGTTGTTCGTAATGCCTTTTTACGCTATGAAAACTATATTTTATTAGGGATATGAGCTAAAATTATTTTCTAAGTGCCTATGTGAGCGTTAATTTTATTAAAAAAGATGTTATTGTCACTGTTATTATTATTACTATTCATATTATTATTAGTTTTGAAAATCTTTTGATGACTTTAATAAGCGTTATTAATGGTTATTAACGAGTACTAAATCGATTAGGAACCCGAATACAATTAGGTTGTCAACCTTAGAAGTAGTTTGATGATTATTAAATCGAACCTCAATATTTTTAGGAACGAGTAGTCGATGAAGGGTCACGTTATCAATTTTGGATTTAGAATTCGGGTTATGAATTAGACTAGCGGTGTCGAGTATCGCACAGTTTGGGACCAAAGTGTGTATATATATATATATATATATATATATATATAAAATAGAAGAGGGGCATTTTTTGTAGTTTTGCTAACCCCTTCATCTTTCCCCTCCTTCCCGTCGCGACCCCCCAGAACCCGACAGCCTCTCTTTCTCCCCTCTCCTCTCTGGTCTTCTTCTTCTTCCTCTCGTTCTCCTCCATACATGCGCCCCTCAAGCTCGATTTTGTAGAAAGTTTGCGCCACCAAGCCTACCAAAGTTACCCATTCAACCTCCCCCACAAACTAGACACCATTTGGTACTGAAATTGGGCAGAATCGGGAAGAAATCGGAGTTTGAATACATGCCTAGGTATGGCCATTCAATTTCACCTCTTAGTTGCTTCAATTTTCTATAAATTAGGGTAGAAATTGCTGCTTTCAAACACCCAATTCAACCTCAAATTAGTAAGTGAGTTTGGGTCTGTTTTAAGGTTTAAATTTTTGGGCGTTTGGGGGTGATTTGGGTCCTGTTCGAGCGTGGGCAAGCAAGAGCGAAGGTTTGGAGTTGTTCGAGCCCTAAAGTCAAGCCAGTCAGCCTTCGAGCGAACACTTAGCTCGGATTTGAGGTGAGGGTTCCTTTCCTCCTAAATTACTATTAATTTCAATGATTTTTAACTAAATTAGTTAGCACATATTGATTTGAGGTTAGAAACCAGTTTAGGTAAACTTAGGATTGAAATGGAGGAATCTACGAACATGGTGCTAATTTTGGGTTAAAGGCATGTTGAGACTGCTGTTGAATTATTAATGGCTAGACAGTTTGAAGGGTTGTTGAATTATCAATAATCAGATTATCGCCTTAGTGTAGTTCCTTCATTAGTTTATTGGTCCTGAATCGTGTTTTGAAGGTTAAAAATGCTAATTGGGCTAATTACGGCGTTAGTAAAGCGTGCTAGTTTCTATTCAGGAGTTGCCACTAAATCAGTACGATCATGTTTAAAATCTGTTTAAGGTTATTGATGAGTATGCTATGCTTCTATACGATGGTTTTGTGAATTATTGGTTTGTTTATGACAATATTAAACCGAGTTGGAAGTTGGATGGCTTGAGGTGGAACTATTAAGTGGTTTGAGGTTCTTGTGGTCATTGTTGTGCGAGGATGGAGTTTGGGTTGTGAATTACTGCAATCTTGTGGATTGCGAGGCTATGTGTGGCTCATTGAGTAGATTCTGCCAAGTTGTGTTATGAAGTGTATGAATGTACTATGTGTAAACTCCTCTCCCCTCAATGTGCTATGTGACCAATTTTTGAAACTTAAGACGTCTTTAAAAAGAAGGGCCATTTAGAAAGCTTATTTTTATGATTTCGAATGCTTTTAAGTGCCTACCAATTGCCTGTTAGTTGATTAAGATATTTGTGGCCTAAAAGAGATCCTAAATCGTCGAACTACTCAATTAGTGACTCAGCTGAATAGTCGATAGGTTTAGGAAGTTTAAAAGTGAACTAAAAGTGAATTTGAAGATGTTTAAGGCATTGGTTTGTTTATAACTTCTCCTTGTGTTTGAAAGAATTTAAACGACCTAGAAAAAAGCATCTTAAGATGCTAATTTTGAAGTTTACCTAATTTATATACTAGTTGCTTACTTTAAGTCTCTATTGAGTTTCAAGTTACAAGCATGTAAAACCATCATGTTTTAAGAAGCGTTCACGTTGAAAGTTTACGAAGAAAACTTGTTTACCTTATCAACGAGCCAAGTACCTTAATTTTTCGAATAATAACAAGTTTGGAATGTTTTAAGCCTTCAGTTTACTATTACGCCCTCCTAAAGTTTTAAAAAGGGGATCGAAACGAGTTATAAAATGACAAGTGAGGATTTTATTACGAACCTAATTTGAGTTAAACGCTAACTAAGTATTTTGAGTTCTAAATGGGTTTCTTTTCATGAATTAGCAAACTCATTCATTTAAAAGAAACATATAAGTTAAAAACAAAGTCGATTACTATTTAGCAAGCTTATTACGCCTATACAAAGCATTTAAGTTAAAAACGAAGTCGTTTTACGAATTAACAAACGTATTACGCTATTAAGAAACTTTTAAGTTAAAAACAAAGTCGTTTTACGATTGAGCAAGAAGCTTTTAAGTTAAAAACGAAATCATTTGATGATTTAGCAAACTTTATTACATTTATAAGAAGTATTTAAGTTAGAAACTAAGTTGTTTTACGATTTAGTGAACGTATTACATTTATAAGATGCTTTTAAGTTAGAAACAAAATCGTTTCACGAACTAGCAAATGTTTTACGCCTATAAGAAGCTTTTAAGTTATAAACTAAAGTCGATTTACGAGCTAGTAAATGTTTTACGTCTATAAGAAGTTTTTAAGTTAAGAGCGAAGTGAACTATAAGTATTTAGAAAGATTATGGTCGCTTTTGTTAAAAAGTAAGTTTTCAACAAAGTAGGCAATTGAAGAAGAGAAATGAAATACGTTTTTAAAGGCTAAGAAAGTGCTAAGCAATTGGCCAGGGTGGGAACTGGACGCAAAGGTGGCGTGAGCGGTTTCTCCCTAAAGAAATGTTAGGAACTGGACTCAAGATAGGAATTATCTTGGTGTGAGCTGTTTCTGAAAACTGGATGCAAAGATGGCGTGAGTTGTTTTCCCCTAAAGAAATATTAGGAACTGGACTCAAGATATGAATTATCCTGGTGTGAGCTGTTCCTGGGAGATGGACTCAAGATATGAATTATCTTGGTGTGAGCTGTTTCCCAGATAAGTTATAATGTATGACGCGTAAGAAAACCTTGAGGGAGACTGGACTCTAGATATGATTATCTTGGTGTGAACTGTTGTCCCACAGAGGACAATATCGAAGTTAGAGTTTATCTGCTGAGACGCGTTTTAGCGAAAAGTTAAGTACATCTACCCTGAGGATAACGTAAGTTGTGAGTAACGATCTCACTTAGGGGCAATGTAAACCTCCCCTAGCCAATACAATAAGATATTTTTATGCTATAAGTAAGTTTCTAATAAGTAAGAAAAGAAGTTGGCATTTCGTCATTTTAAGTATTTCAGAAAAGAAAGATTTATAAGGACCATTACGAGACCATATTGAATGAGATTTGAAAAGCTTATAAGGGTCATTATAGGACTAATTTGAAAGAAGTTTCTTTTAAAGAATACAAGCCTCAAGAGGCTGAGTAAAGTGTTTTGATAAAAGAAAGAAAGCTTTCAAATGTGCACCTCCTGCTTCTCTTTTATGAAAGAATTTCCAAGTATAGTCAAATGAAGTTTCAAATGTTGCATTATTTGTGCAAGCTTTTCAATGCGCATATTCTATGAAAGCATGTTTCTTGCTAAGTCTTTCTTACCAGTTTAGATGTTTCAAGAACTTTTAGAACGAACTATAAGCTTTAAAGGAGTTGGTGTGAATTATAAACTATTCTTGGCATTTATCGAGAGTCACTATGTTTTCAAAAGTGAGTTTGAAAGTGTTTATATTTAATCCTTGTTACCTACTTGTTTATGTGCCTGAATACCTGCTATTAGGGAAGTTTGGTCATTGAGGGCCTAGAATTGAGTTGAATGGTTGGAATGAAGTTTAAGGAGGGTAATCATTCCTTGGGGACTATGATTGCCTAATATGATAGCAAAGTATGAATGCTTGCTATGTGGCTATTATTAGTATTATTGCCTGCAACTGTTTTGGTTTTAAGGAGTAGGGGAATTCTCACTGAGTGTGTGCTTGCTCATCCTTTTATGATTCCCCTTTTTCCCAGGTTCAATTTGAGCAGGTATAAGAGATCATTTAAAGTTGCTTTGATACTGACCCCTCAAAAGTCTCTGCTAGTTGTGCAAAGTGTTTGATGCTTACCATGTTGTAAATTTTTAAGTTCATTGCTGCATGTGAAAGCATGTAGCCGGCTCTGTATCTGTATATATAGCATTCTAACCCTTATTTTAGTTGTTTGATGGTTAGTGATTCGGGCGAGTGGCCCGAGGCAGTGAACTTTGGTTATTTTAATATATGTTATGCCTTGTTACCAGTTTACAGGTACCCTTAGCAGAGCTAAGACCCTAAAATATTACTAAAACAGTGAAACTCTGGCAGTTTTATTTTAGAATGACTATCTAAATACTAATCTAAACCCTCGATCGTCAAAAGCCTTAAGGATTTCCCTCTAGGAAGTCCTGGCGGTGTGACTCTCCCTAGGTTGGGGGCGTTACAGTAATAATATGTACTAAATTTAGCAATATAATTTTCTAAATACCTCATATCTCGTAATTCTATGTTATTAATGTTTCTTTGCCATTCTCTTGCTTTTTCTTCGGAATCAAGTTTAGCTCTGATAAATTTAATTTTGATTTCCTTACATAAATTTTTGAACATTGCAGTTGGGGTTTCCATCATCCTTAAGACATCTTTACCATCCTCATTTAATGAATCATACCAGTTAGCTAAATTGCCAGAAAAACTATATTTGATCTAGTTTGGAAAATTTTCAGCAATCCATATAGTATTTAAATTTAGGACACTCTTTATTCCACTTTCCAATACTCAAATATTTCTTTCCTATTATGGGTTTCATCGATGTTTAAGATGTATCTTGTTTGGCTAATTGAAGTAATGTCAATTTCTTCAAATGTCGTGGTTTTCCTTGAGATAAACCCAAAGGAAAAGTAGTTGTACATCCTACCGGAACATATTTGGTCACATAAAATGGATATTTCTTCTAGAAGGTTCACCTAATTCTTCAGGTTTAGGAATGACATTGTTAACTAGATTGGACTCGATTTCGCCTGGGTTAAATTCTTCTCCAATCTCATTAATTTTATCATCACATACCATGTTCTTATATTTTTTATATTTTTTATCTAATCTCTTTCTAACTTCTTCTAAAGGTATAACATTAAAATCCTCTAGTTTAATTAAGTTAATCTGCTGATATATTTCTTCTTCTAAGTAGTCATTACTTGTCTATTCCTTACCATTAGATAATGCATCTTGTTTTTCTACTTTTGCGCCCATGATTTTGTTTAATTCTTCTAGATTTTGCTCTTTTTCAAACGTATTTTGTAGTTCTTCAAGATTAAACTGCTTATACTCCATCTTCTTTTTCTTTCTCTGCCTTTTCAGATGATTTTTCAGTTGATTTTTCTCCTACTTCTTTTTGCATTTTTACATCTTGCAAAGGAAATGAATTTTTGATTTTTTGGTTTTGGAAAGGATATTTATGCTGAAATGGAGTACTAATATTTAAATCAGATTTTCCACTATGTCTAACTTTGTTGATTAAAGAAAGATGGACACTACAGGAAAAGTAGTTTTTTGTAGCAATTTTTTGGTGGCAAATTTTAAATTGCTACAGTAATTTAAAAATCTTAAAAAATTTGTAGCAAAATAAATATTGCCACAAAATACTAGATAATAGTAGCAATTTTATGTGATTGCCACAAAAGACATATAATTTTTTTATATAATTGGCGGAATATTTTTGGAGGGAGCACAATTTATTGATTTGGAATCGCTCCTTTATTTTTCATACTGTAATTTAAATTTTTTGTATCTTTTTTTTCCTACTCAGACTTAGAATACCTGCAGGCAATTCATGATTCACGCGTTCATCTTTCCTTTTGGAATACCTGCAGGCAATTCACGATTCACGCAGTCATCTCAAATGTAATAGCCCAAACCTAATACACATTCCAACGACCCCAATTTATTTTAATTACAAATTAATCAAGTTGGGCGCCGTATTTCTGTTTAACATTTTTAAATGGGGTTGTATATTTGTATTTGTGCAGTGCAGGTTGAAATGATGATGTGGCCTCAAACAAGGCAATACTAAACCCCTTAATAATCCTTTAAATAAACATTTATTTGAATAATCACCAGTCTGAAACGTACTAGCAAAAAAAAGAGTAACGTCTGCATAAAAATTTAGTTATAATAAGAATAACAATAACACTACTACTACTACTACTACTACTACTACTACTAATAATAATAATAATAATAATAATAATAATAATAACAATAATAATAATAATAATAATAATAATAATAATAATAATAATAATAATAATAATAATTCAAAAAAAAACCCCAAACCGACATAATTAAAACCAAAAAAAATCAACACAAATTAATTTACAACCCAAAACCCCAAAAATCCTCAAAACTCTCATCCTCTCTCCCTGCCTTGCCAATCCCCCGACCCGCCCTCCTCCTCTGTTTTCGGTTGCCGGAAAAGAACCGGCCCTTCGGTCGCCTGCTGCCGCCGACCACACCGGCCGAGCCCCCATCGCCACCTACCCCACCCGTTCGTGCCCCTTGAACTGTGCAGCCCCCTATTCTGCCGCGCGGTCTCTCCGGTTCTGGCCCTGTTTTCTGTCGCCGTCGTCGCCGGGCTTTGGCTCCGTCAGTCGCCGGTCGCCGTCCACTGCCACCAGTCACCAACACCACCATCCACTCCTCTCTGTTCTAGCCTCAAGCCAAGTTGGAAGGTGAAACCCTAAACCTAACTTAGTTGATTTAGTGAGTTGTTGAGATTGAATTTATGGATTAAATGATATAATTGACATTGCTACTTATTTTATTTGCAAGTTCTAAAATTGTTGTAGACATTTGTGTTGGATTGTGATTTGGGAGGAAGTTGATAGAGAGTAGAGAGTGGGAGATTGAGGTCATGTTTAATTTTCAATTTGCTTGTGCTTACGACAATTTATCGAAATTGTTAATCCTAGTGAATAACTGAGTAAAATGCCTAAGTTCAACGTTATTCGGTTATATTGTGAAATTATGGATTTGTTTGGATGATTATTGGATTATTGGGATAGTTTGAATAACTGAGTTGGATGAAATCTTTTGCAGTTGAGCGTGGGATTCATTTGTCCTTCATTTTTCTCAGAGATTAAATTTATCGTGCAATCATGACAGCAAGTATGGCGTTTTGTCTCTCTTCCTGAAATTTCTGTTTCCGATTGTAGAATGAAACCCTGATTGTAATTTCGATGTTATTGTGTTTGAATTCTAGTACATAAACCCTAATTCTATGAAACCCTAATCATGCAATCGTGACAACATGGTTGAATTGTAGTATTAGTAGATTGAAGGGTTGAATTTCTGTTTGGTCTGGTCTGTGGGTCATTTGGTTGGGGTTTTAGGTCAATTTTGCTAGGTTGAGTGTCTGATTCAACCTCGTGCTGATTGACAGTCCTATGGCTTGTCTCTTCTTTAACAAACTTGTGCTGATTTTGTGTGAATCTCTCTTGCTTGTAATTAATCTATTTGTAGTTTTACTCTGGATTAATGTTCTGATACCTAGCTATCAGATTGATGTTGTTTCTGTGTGTTGTCAAAGGGCCCAAGCTCATTGCCCCCTCCCTGCCTTCCCTAACCATCTGCAATTCTGTTTGAAGGTTGCTGGTTGATGAGGGCTTGCATGAGCGTTTCTCAGAAAATGAATGAATGACTGAAAGAATGAATGAAGGAATGATGAATGAATGAATGAGCAAATTTTTTGGCCTAGGTAACTAGCTATCAAAATGAATGAAGGAATGATGAGTGAATGAAAGATTGAATGAAGGACTAGATACATTTGATTTGAGGGTCGATTCTCTTTCCGTTACACATGTGATTGTGTTCTACTAATCTTTTGGCCTTGCTTCCCTCCCCTCCCCCCAAAAAAAAAAAAAAAACACTGCCCCCAATCCTTAAATGGAAGACCTAATGCATTTTTTGGTTTGTCTGTTTGGTGTAGATGTATATAACACATACCTATAAATTATATGATTGTATATGCTTACCCACCTGTAAATATGTATGTAGTCTTTTAGGTGTTCATGGAGAGAGTTTGTTAATTTGAGAATGCATTTATCAAGTATGATGACCTAGCATCCTGGAGCTTATATGGGATGAATCTAGATATTTGACAAGTGACCAAGAAATGGCATATAAGGAGGTTGCAATCTCACAAGAGAACTCTCATAAAGAAACTCTCTGTTTAAAAAGAGAAGATTAGTGGAATAGAAGAGAGAAAACTCCCAAGCATTGCCAAGAGGCACATAGCACCTCACCACGTAATACTAAGTTAAAAATAACCTAATCCATTATATACAGAAATCCTCAAAAGATAACCTTACATAAAGAAGACAATATTTAGGCCAAAATATAGGTTAAAAGTAACGTATAAAACGGGCGTGCCCATTTCATAGTTAACACAAACATTTACTAGTTACGAGTAGCATAGTAGGAATTTAGGACAACTAGTTTGAACCCTTAGAAAGAAAGAATAAAAGGTTGATATTCGATCTAATTGTAGTATTGTATTATTTTATTTCATTTATCTTTTTATTAGCTTTTTCCTTCTTTTCACCCAAGATGTAATGATTACGGACATAATGGAGATTATGTTCAAACTAAGATTATTGTTTCATTTGACATTATTTTATTTTTTTTGAATTATTTGAGAGGTGCTCTTTTTTTAACCATGTTTGTTTCATTAATTTTCGTAGCTTCCTTTCCCAGACGTGGCAAAACAAAGTGCTTATACTGGAAAAGAAAAAGGGATGCGCATCCAGCAAAAGTAGAGATCAAAATCCCCCCATAACTCAAGCGTATTGTTGGCACCAATAGCACCCAATTCATTAGCGAGGCAAGCTATTTAATGAAGCAATTGATGCCCTTGGATGTGAAAAAGTGGGATGACATACAACCGGAAAAAAGAAGGAAGTATTTCATGAAGTTAAAGGTTTTCACTCAACACTAACTTTGTCCTATCCAGTTATGTTTTTTTAAATAGTTTCATCATTAATAATTTGTAGCATGTAGGAAATGTTTAAATTGCCCCAAGGTTGTCATGTCGATAATGTCATAGAGTGTCGTTGCAAGGTTTGGTATAGAAAGTGGCGGTATGATTTGAAGCAAAAAGCATACACTAACTATATGACAGTGGCTGATCGTTGGGATAACCCGCCCAAAGAAGTGGACCTTGATCAATGGAAATGGTTAGTAAATTATTAGGACAGCGACAAGTTCAGGGTAAGTTTAATATTCTTTTCTATTACATCACTTGAATATGTCCATTGATCATAATCCTGAAATGATAATAAATTCAGTTTCTAATCTTTTAAACCTTATGGTTTTTCCTATTTCTTATAACGTCGAAGTGAGACGAACACTAAAAATCAAACATATCAGAAAATGCTTGCAAAGGTCGGCACAAAATCAATTGCTAGCACTTTCTATGAGATGGTAACTTAAGCTTATATATACTTGGTACTGAATTGTGGACTTGGTTTTTTCTGAAACTTTTTTTAAAACCAATTTTTGACTTGCTTATTGTTGGATGTAATTACACTTTACATAAGGTCTTTTTAAATGATTTTAGTTGCAGAAACCAATTGATGGATTGGATGACCTCTTACTTGAGGACTTTCAGCCAGAAGCACAAGAGGATGAAGAACCATACTACTTGCGATTATGGAAAATTCAAAGACAAAAGAAAGATGGAACTTGGTCAGATGAGCATGAAGAGAAAGCATATGAAGACCTCTAAGTAGTGCACCAAAAAGAGCTTGAGAAGTATGGGGTTGATAACCTTATACCCCAAGAGGCTTTTATTCGTGTCCTCAAGCATAGGAAAGGATCACATCATCAAAGAGGCATGGGTCAAGGGGTGTTAGCTTTTACGAGTTGTCAAAACCAAGGTATCAATTAGGACGCAATTCAAGATAGGATTGATACCGAAGTTAATAGGCGGGTTTCTGAACAATTAAAAGGCATTCATGAGTCTTATGATGCTCGTCTTCGTGCTCTAGAGGAAAGACTAAGTTCTTCGTCAAGTGCACAGGTTCATATAAGTTAGAGTACAATAAGTTTCATATATTTACAATAAGTATCATTTCAGAATTATGAACTAAGCATATACGGTTATCATAATTTTATTAGCTACTATTGCAGCAAACATCATATGGTGATTATATATTTAATGCAATTTCATTTCAAGTACGATTATATTTTATTTCAATTAATTTATTATTACATGTATGTATTTATGAGAATGTCCATAAACAATTATTGTTTGCAAACGGTAAACAATATTACAATATATAATAACAAAAAAAACAAATGCAATCAAAGTTTACCACTTTTTAAGATAAGTTTAGTAGTAAAAGTGAACTGCCACAAAATGTATTCAAATATCTGCCAAAATATAGTTCGTGGCAGTTATATTTTGCTGCAAATATCACCTTCTTGTAGCAAACATGGATTTAGTGGCAAATGGAGCTTGCTACAAATTATGTGCTTTGTAGCAAATTTCAATTTGTGGCAACTGAAAATTTGCCACTAAAGCTACATAATTCATAGCAAAACTAAATTTGCCACAAATGCCTTTTGTAACGGACTATCTGTGGTAACTTTGTAGCAATTTTCTCAGGTGCCACAAAAGACTTTTTGTAGCAAAATATCAACATATTGTGGCAAACCTTGTTGCCACAAAAACCAAATTTTCTTGCAGTGGGATTACTGACAATTGCTTCTTTATATCCTCAATTTCAGTCTTAATTTTTAGTAATTATAATTCTAAAAATATATTAGTGATATAGTTTAGTTGACATGTTACTAAAGTGGTTCCTTCTAGTGAATGCACAATATGAGAATAATTAGGAGCAAGACATGAAAATGACGCTTTTAGCATTAAATACAGTCAATTAACTTAATTAACTTCTAATTAAACTTAATTAACTACTAATTAATCTTAATTATTTTAATTATTTTTGGTCACATGGCTGTGATACCAATTGAAAAAGGGTCCCAAATAGTACTTATGAGAGAAATTACAATGCACAAAATATGCTTTTTTGAAAGTAAGTTTTTAAAGATTTAGATGAAATATGCAAATATGAAAAGTTTGTGGGCAATACTTGTAAATTAAAATAGTATATTGGGCTTGAAAATAGTTTGCATAAATTTTGAAGGTCATTTCTACTAGTTATCTCATAAGTCAAGTTAACTTATAATTGGTTTTAAAAACCGATGGTTCTTAAGATACTTTACACAAAACTGAAGGTACCTTTGTGTTTATTCGAAAAATGTATCTTTGATGCTTATATCACTAAAGAAGACAAATTGGGATGAAACTTGACAGTTGTATAGAATCATTTAGATTTTACTATTCTTTTTTATAGCACTAGTAGAGGATATTGTTGAATGGGCAATTCTAGTGGGCGGATTAGTTTTTCCCACCATCAGTATCACCAGTTTGCAGCTTCGTCCTTGGGCTCAACTTTTGACTAATTGCCTTGGAGTCAATTCAATCCCCTTCTGTGATCATGGAGATGGTTTTCTAAGAATTATTTTCTAAAATGTTCATATTTTTCTTAAAATGTGGTGACCACTAGGCTCTATATTGCAAAGCTCAAATTTTTCTAAAAGAAACTAGAAAAAAGATAATTGCCTACACTAAGACTCGGATAGGGATCTTAGGCTATGTTGCTTTCAATACTACTAACTCCTGATATCCATTTTGAACTTTGCTAGAAATCCTTAGAAATATCCCAAATGCAAATTCCTTAACAGGTGCTTTAATTGCTTTATTTGTAAGTGAGTCGATACATTTTGTAGCCTTGAACACTTTGGTTCCATACCCTTTTCATAATCTCCTTGAATTCAGCGTGTGAACTCTATACATTTAAGAACTTAAAGCACCCATTCCCTCCTTTGCTACCTCCCTTTAAAATTACCATAACAATATTGGGATCTAATATCCCTATAGTCCTAAAATGCACATTAACACTACTATCCTTCATGATCCAAGTATGGTTCCCTTAGACCCTATCTAGTTTGAAGCAATCTCTCTATGTTTTTGCTTATTCCACCAGGTAAAGTATGCTACTATATAGAGCAAGTTTGCTAGTCTATAAACTCATAAACAATTAGCAAATTTGG